>ML778675.1:516147-545673 GCA_009831015.1 Picea engelmannii
TATATATATATATGCCAAATAATTACTGGGAAAAAATAGAATGTTGGGACTCTCTTTTGGGTCTGGAAGATACTGGGTATTCCCAAAATTATATAATTGTTGGAGACTTCAAAACCATAGTTCACTTTCCTCCATGGTTCGAGATCCTCCACAAGAGAATATGGAGGATCTGATGTCAGCTCTGGACTTGATGGATGTTTCTCCATCTAAATTCCAATATACTTGGAATAATAGGAGAGTAGGGCCAGGTCATATTGCAGTCAGGTTGGATCATTTTCTTATCAATGTCTCCTTTCTCTCTCTTCCAAACTCATTCTCCTCTTCCATCATTCCTTGGTCTAGCTTGGATCATTTCCCTATTTCTCTATGTTTTGTAAAAGAAGAAAATTTGGGGCCTATATCATTCAGGTTTAATCCCCTATGGATGGAAAAATCAGATTTCCCACCCTTATTTCACGTACTTGGAGCCAATGAATCTCTAGTTCCCCAGTGCATCTTGGGGAACATAAACTTAAATTATCCAAAGCTGCACTAAAACAAGAGATTAAAGAATAAACCTACCCTTTGAATACTGCAATTTTGGAGAATCAGAGGACATTGGAAGGAACGGAAAATAGGATTGAAAAACATGAAGTGTCATAAAAAAATTTAAAGCAAGAACAATTTTCCTACCAAAATTATATAAAGTCCTTGAAGGAGGAAGAGTCCACTTGGATATTGAAGTTGAGACATCTGTGGCTGCAAGCTGGGGATAAAAATACTTCTTTTTTTCATAAACAAGCTAAAGCAAAGAAATGGAGAAACGAGGTGGAGGAGATAAAGACACATACTGGTGAAGTGGTTTCCTCTTTTGAGGAGATCAAAGATATGGCCACATCACATTATATCAAGCTCTATTCACAAGAGGGTGAGATGGATGAATATTTATGTGAGCATTTCTTAACTCACATACCATTGAATATTAAAGAGGAGGATAATCTAGAACTGAACAAACCAATCACAGAAGAGGATATTCTAGCAACTATCAATCGATTCAATCATAACAAGGCTTCGGGCCTAGATGTATTCACTATTCATTTCTACAAAATATATTGGTCCATTATCAAATGTGATCTCATTCAGATGCTCCAATATGTGCACAAATCATCCTAGTTGGGGGGAGCCACAAGCTCCTCATTTTTAGCCTTATTTCCAAAGGAAACAAAATTCCACATCATTTGATCAATTTCGTCTGAATTCACTATGTAATGTCTCCTATAAAATCATGGAAAAGATAATAGAAAATTGGATAAAACCCTTTCCAAGTTGATTGGTTCTACCAAATCAAGGAGGGTTCATGGAAAATAGACAAATTTCAGAAAACATAATTTTGGTTCAAGAGGCTATTCATTCCATCTATAGTCGTGGGGAAAAAGGGATGGTTATAAAAATTGATATGGAAAATTCCTTTGAAAAAGTGTGGCATAGTTTCCTTAGGGAGATTTTGAAGAAATTTGACTTTAATCGTTCCTTTATCCCTTGGATTGGAGCCTGTATCAATTATCCTTGGATTTCTCTTTTGGTTAATGGCAGGCTTTCTCCTTTCTTTAAGGCTACTAGGGGGCCGAGACAGGAATTCCCAATATCCCCCTTAGTATATGTTCTTATGGCTGAAGCACTCAACATAAATATATAATGGGAGAGAAGATCAGGAGAAATCTCAGGGTTACGCATAGCCAGGGGGTGAAAAGAATCAATCGTTCTCAATTTGTTGACGATGCCTTGCTGATGGGAGGAGCCTCTAGAATTATTTCTAATCATTTTAAACTAGTGTTGGATCGGTTTAATCAAATATCTAGAGGTATCATAAATAAAAATAAGAGTCAAATATATGCCTGGAATATAAATACTCCTTATTTAATAGGTATTGCTCATATCCTTCAATTTCCAATTTATGACAATTGGAAATATTTTAAATATTTGGGCATGCTAATTTGTTTGAAATCTCTTCCAAGTGAATCCTAGCATATTATCTTGCAGAAAATTAAAGAAAATTTTGAAATCCGGGGCACTTACTGGTTGAACCCAACATGTAGATTAGTGCTCATCAAATATGTGTTTTCATCATTGCATATATATCATTTTTCATCTCTCTTAAATCCTATGTCAATTAAAAAATATCCGGCCCAAGATATTCAAAAATTCTTATGGCAGGGAGGCAAATCAAACACTAATCGATTACATTTGGTGAATTGGAATCTAGTCAGGTCCCCTAAGTATCACAGGGGGCTTGGGATCAGAGATCCTAAATTGGTAAACATTTCCCTAGGAACAAAATTGTTATGGATAATGGTAATGGGGAAAAATAAATGGTGGAAAAAAGCCTTGACGAAGAAACAATTTGAAGGGAATAGGAGAATATGTCTAGATGCTCATCTTAGAAAGCATGCAGGCTCACAAATATGGAAGCTTATCTAGGCCTCTTCTCCCCTTTTGTAACTCTCGCTCTTTTGTGTACCAGGAAATGGAAAATCTATTGACATCTGGAATGATGGGATTCTTGGTTTGTGACTCCTCTGTCAGGATTCCTCCCTTGAAACTATTAGGCAGTGGTTGTTCACTCAGCACAAGTTCAAGTTATTTGACATCTCTCTTTGGAGTTCAAATGGGGATTGGCAGGATTGGAAACTAGGCAATATTCCTCCTCACCTTGGTCATCATACTAAGATTCTTCTTCTTTCTCTTAAAGGGGCTTCTCCGATTCACTTGCAAGAATACAATTGCAGAGGTTGGGGAGCAGTTGGTTATTCATTCAAGGAAGGATACAAGGTTCTATTGTTGCAGAATTGTACTACAAGAAAATCTACTATGTGGAGGAATGTTTGGAATAATGATGGGCTACCAAAAATAATATTTTTTGTTGGACTCTTGCTCAAGGCAAGCTTCTTATAGGGGGGGATTTGACAAAAATAAGCTTCCAGGGGCCCTTTCGATGTGCTCTCTGTGAGAAGAACATGGATACATCTTAGCATCTATTTTTGGAGTGTGTTTATTCAAAACATGTTTGGAATCTATTATATGAGGATTTATTACACTTGATAGCATGGCCTTCCAATCCCAAAAATTTGTTGGGAAAGTGGGGGAGACACTATAGTGGATCCTTTTGGGGTAAGGAATTGTTTCAAAGGGTGTGGAAGGATTCTCCTAAATATGTTTTTTAGAAAATCTAGCTTGTTAGAAACATAGTTATCTTCAAAAATAAACGTCCCTTGCCAACATTTGTGGCAACACGATCCATGGGGTTAATGGTGGAATACTTTAATTCAAAAAGAATATGTATGGATGAACAACAAATCTTGGATCAAGTTGAAGAAGCTTGGATGTCACGACTTAATATAAATTTCAAAATTCGGTTCAAGGTTCATCAAATCTCAGGTCGGTAGCTTCATTCCTCTTCATTGGACTTTCAGTCTTGGTTGTCTTCTCAATCTAGTTATACTTTGTGTTTTGATGGAGCATCAAAAGGAAATCCAGGGAGGTGGGTGTGGGAGGGGTACTTTATGACCCTAGAGGAAACTGTGAACTGAACTATTATTGAAATATTGGCATCACCTCCAATAACAAGGTTGAAGCATATGTGGTATATCAAGGGGTTCAGTTGGAAAAGAAAAGGAAAATCTATGAATTGAACATTGTCGGAGATTCCAAAAACACAATTAGATACTTTGTGTTAGGCTCCTCCTCGAAAGACACAAGATTGAAAAACTTGATTGAGCGTATAAGGAACTCCTTTCTCTGTCTCAAGGTCCAATTCTACCATATCTACTTTCATCATAACTCAGAAGTGGATGCATTGGCTAACAAAGCGATCGGTTTGGCCCCTGTTCTTATGAGGGTCGAAGGAGTAGAGCATATAGTTAACCTCCCATAGATATGATGTTACACATGGGTAGGGCCCACCTTGGATGTGTGGAATGCTCCTTTCTTATGTGTGGTGGTAGCATGTATATGCTATTATATGGTCACGTCGGGAAGTTAATTCACTGGAGAGTATTAATGAAATATAGTGGGAGATTGGTGCTAGCTCATGGGTGTTATCGCCGCAATAAGAATATGGTACGCTCCTAGCCTATTTTCGTTCCCAAATCATTGGATCTAACTCTGGTGAGGGGTATTGCAATTATGGGAGTTTGTGGAACATAGAGGAAAATACAATTTTGAAGGCCAAATTTGGGAGGCAACGTCAACAAAATTATGATTTTTCATGGTCACCTTGTGGGACATTATCAAGATATTGATTCAAAGGTACGAAGTGCTTGTATAACTCATTCAAGGATTGATTATTTTGGTATTAATGAAGGAGGTGAAGTTTCATTGGGTACTCTATGTCTTGGCTTTTTGGAGGTTAGATTGGGGGTTTGTTTGGTGCACACTGTATTTGGCTTGACTATGTTGGGAAGTCAGTTCTTAGTAGCTCCCTTGGTGCAACTCATTCTTTTGAAGGTTGATCATGCTTTAGGTGTTTTTTTTCTCCCCAACCTGGTGATTATTTTTGATAAATCCTTGCACGAAGGAAGTGGGCCTTTTCTGGAATCTATTCAAAGAGAACACACACTCTCGTTTTTAGGTGTTTTGTGTGCTCATTTGCTGGCCAATTTGAGAAATTAGAACAATATGGATCAAGAGACCAATGGTTGGAAGGACATGGAGGATGTGGAGATAACTTAGTTTGAGGAGAGACGATGACTAGTCATTCGGGTCAATTCCCTCAGTTCAACTCTTACATTTTCTTTGGACACTTTGGTTCAACATAGAAAAATGATTGGCCAGATACATGATGAATTGGACACTTTGAGAAGTCAAAAGGAATCATTGAATCATCAATTGGCACAGAGGGATGCGGCTTCTGGTATTTCTCTCCATGGCGAGACAGTAGATGGTATGGCAGGTCTAGAGACAATGCACATTCTAGACTTAAATGTTCCAGTTGAGCTTGTTGAGGACATGGACAAGTTAGACAATGACAATGGACATACTTAAGCTTCAATATTTTGAGTATGTTATGTTTTTCAGTTTGTATAAAACAATATCTTTTATTGAATATATGTAGTATAGAATATTAGTAGTTTTAGATTATGGATATGGCATAGTAGAAGGATTGAATTTTGGTTGTTAAAAGCTTTGCCAGAGCTAGAATTTTTCTATGACATGTACTAATTGGTTTTGACCACACCCTTTTAATGAATAAAATCCAACATATTTTGTGAAAAAAAAAATGACAAAGGATTCTATACGTTTAGATAAGTATGGATCATTAAAATTCTCCTTAATTCTCACTAGGATCTACAAAAGGACTCCTTTATAGTTTCCATGTCCTTCCTATATTGACACTTATTTCAAGGAGAATGTGGAAAAAATTATTAATATAAGTTTATATGATTATAAAACTAAAGGATGGAGTGGAATAGGTGAAGGCCATGATAGTTGCACTAGTTAAGGTGGGGAATGCCATCAAAGTTGGTAATGCCAAGTACACCACAGGTATTGTATATGTTGCGGGAAGTTATTTTGTTGGAATTGTCCTAAGAACTTCCATCAAAATAAGTATATATTTATTTGATTTTTGATTTTCTCAAACAATAAAATTTTTGAGGTTTGAATATTTTTTAATATATTCATTTTTTGTTAAATAAAGTATAATTTAAAACAAATCTTCACTATTGTATGCCACCAACTTTGTGATATTTCAATTAATGCTTAATAATTCAAAGGTTAACATAAACATATTTTAATACAATACAACATAAATTTGTTATAATAAACAATAAATATGACAATAAAAATATATAAAAAATAAATGTTATGCTTGCACGTTCATTTAATGTATTTTAATATGGTGCTTGTAAATGGTTGTTAACTTTTTATATCCAACATAATTATAAAAGGAAGGAAATAAAAACATAATTGTCAATTATAGATACCCATAATAAATTACACATCCACAATATAAATGTCCAAACAAATCATTTACATGAGATCAATATTCTTTGCCATCACCCTAATTATTTTCCCCGCTTGGCATTGTAACATTGTTGTTCTCAAAAATATATTTAGATCTCGGATCATATCTCAGTACGAACCACCAATCCTCATCCAACACATCTAGGTAAACTTGGTTGCAATGTTTTGGGAAAACATAAGGCTCCTTACTTTCAACCCACATTTTTTTAGAGTTAATACATATTATCCCACTATCACGATCTTCCTTTACATTTCTCCAGTCAAAGGTATCCTGCCACTTGCAACAAAAAATAACACATTGAAATGATGATAAGTCCACTTGCATGATCTCCTATATCTTTCCCATGTAACCTAAATTCCCGTCTATCAAGTTTTCATCACGGTGGTTAGCACGACTAGATTGGTTGAACTCGACCTCCTCTCCACAATCTTGTGTGATGTGGTCATCATCAACATACTCAGTGCGAAAATGATGTCCATATGCCCACATAGATGGGAATAATTGAACTTGTAAAAATGCAAACAAAGGGCGGTGTCATATGGGTAATAACTGAAGCATTAATAAAAACATAATACATGTTACAATTCAAATGTGCAATATTATAAATAGAATTTGGTACTCAGAGAGGTTATTACAGAGTTGTTGCACCTAATCCCTATGTTTAGTGCATCTAGATCTTCTCCACATGGGTTATGAACGGACATCACATTTTTCTCTTGTATATGGTCAGCCACCCAACTGTAGGGACATATTTTTGGCATATTTTATTTTAAATGATCAGGATAAGGCATGCTTCTACCATTCAACTGTCTAAATGATTTCATGTCATTGTCCCATTTCCTTCTTTTCTATTCATACAACGCGACCCATTGTCATTTTTCCTCTACATTGTAAAGAATGAATCTATTGATGACATCCATTTCAAAATTCGTTGATGTATACAAAAATTCAAAACGAATAGCATGAGATCAAATATATATTATGAACTCAAAGAACGAATTTATTGATGGCATAAAAATTTCTAAATTCGCTGATGTATAAAAGTATTCAAAACAAATAACATAGGATGAAAAATATATTATTAGCTTCAATGTAAACAATTTCTCTATATTAAATTGACAAAATATAACTAACTTACTCTTTATCAAATGCCTTTTTTCATTCGTTTGGAGTAGCTCCCCTTCCCTTTTGTCCTAATCTCGATGGTCGTCCCCAACAACTTCCCTTTTTGTGTTGGAAATTTGCTTGATGTACTCATTCACATAATAGAATGACTTGTATACTATGTATCCCTCTGCCATAGAGCCCTCTGGTTTTCCGTTTGTCGAACAAACCCCTTTAATTTTTTCATGTACCTCTCTAAGAAGAACATCCAACGACATGAGATCACCCCATCTAATTCAACCTCATCATGTATGTGAATTAGAAGATGGACTTGCAAGTCCATAAAACTCGTGGGAAGTTCCTTATCAAACATACAAACAATCTCGGTTATCTCTCGGTGCCACCGTGGAATGCTAGCCATATGAATCTCCCTTGATGTGATCCAACGTACAAATGCAGATAATTTCAATATGGCATGTCATAGGTCCTGGGGGAAGTCATGGTTCACACAACCATGCATGAAAAAATGATAATGACACTACAAAATAGACACACACATAATTAATTTCCATAAAACTGTGAGTGCATAACGTATTTTTACCGACATCGATATAGAACTAGGAGAATCATGTGTTCAACATACATACCCTTATAAGGTTCATATGGTCATGTGATTTCAACCCCAACAAATTCCCATATACAATGAAGAAACGTCCTAGAGTCGACCCATATAAAGAAGGTTCTTTCACACCCAATATAACATCCTTCACCATAGAAATATCATCTTTCTTCAAAATCCATGGAACATCACCTTCTTTAAAAGACCAAGAGGGACTAGCCTCTACTCTAGTTTCATTTCTCGGCCAATGTCTCTTTTTAGTATTCGAAACAATAAGATCTCTCCCGATAGCCATTACATTGCTTTTATTCCGTGATATGTGCCTCCATAAATAAGGTGAAACATTTTTTAATATATGCATGAGATCTAGTAAGTGGCCAATATAAATATGCTCCTGATATAGAAGCTCATAAAATACAAATTTCCTTTTCATCCCAATGTGAATTTTCTCAACATAGGTGTCAAAAGGTTCATGATCATTGAACATAAGGTTCCTCATTTGAGTCAAATAATTCTACCATTTCCTTATGCTTATCTATGTCATATGCCCTATTTCAATCTATCAGTGTCATTATTTCAGGTCTCCGTGTTCTCTCTAGTTTACCATTGAAATTTGATGCAACTCTTCTATAAGGGTGGTATTATGGGAGGAAGACCCTCAAACAGTCGTACACCAGCTTTCGTAGGTCATTGGACCACCTAACCTTTATAGGAGGTACACAACATTTACATCCATGATAGAATTTTGTTACAACACCGACGATGTTAATGTATACATAGCATGTTAGTGCTAAGAAAATAGTTGCTCAAAATGAAGTATGCCAAATAAAATTACATATATAAACAAATCAATGAACATGCTTACCAGAGAAAAATCCTAGTCCTGTATAGTCATGTGTGGTGTACGCACATATGACATACAACATAAAAGACCTATCCATTGGCATGGGTCTTGATACATCATATACATGTATCCCTTCCCATAATTGCTTAAATTCATAAATCAATGGTTGGAGGTAGAAATCCATTCTCTTCACTTGTCTTCTACCCAAGACTATAAGAGCCAACATAAGATGTTCATTCTTCACGAAAAACCATGGGGGGATGTTGGTATTGATCACTACCACTGGACAAACATAATAATTGGTGTTTTGGAGGGAATACAGGTTAAATCCATCCATAGCTATGCTCAATCGGAGGCTCCATACTTCATCCTTGAAATTATCAGGCCATGTATCCTCTATATGTTTCATGGCTATTGAATCTGTTGGGATTCACATAACTCGTGGCTCACTTCTATGTGAGGCATGCCACCCCTGTAACATGGCTAATTGTTTACAATGAAAGATCCTTTGAATCCTTGGAATTATAGGCATGTGCCTTAATATCTTATGAGGAGGACCATGTCCCTTACCCATGTTTTATTTATTTATGGTGCATGTCATGCCCACATTTTGGACATATGTCTTTGTCCGCATATTTGTTTCTATATAGAATATAATCATTCAGACAAGCATGGTATGATGTGTACTCAACACCCAACATTTTCAACATTTTATTTGCCTCTACGAAACTATCAAGCAAGTGATTATCACTCGGAAGTACCTTATTTTTTAATAACCTGTAGTTAGTGGGAAATAGAAATGTACACTGTCATTAAGCATGAATAAAATCAACCCTTTTCTTCCTTCATTGTGTGACAAGATTCCTTAAAAATTTAGCGGACTTAATGGTTAGTTACCTCAAAAGGTCCATGAAACACACATCTAACATACCATACATTGATTTCAATTTGTACAGTAAAATTGTTGTCCCTAGCTGGGTAGACCTTGCAGACTCCTGTACTAGACCAAATAGAGGGGTGGTGGAAGCATATTTTAGGTTTTAATAGAAGGTATCTACGACATTAACGTTGTTATCCCCATTTTTTCGGATAACTAAGGAGATGACGTCTCGAGTCCCTCGGGTTTCAAAAATGGAGTACCGAGAGATAGCTTGACCAATAGTGTCCACTTGCACAGATGGAGACCCACCTCACCACCACAGCTCCAGGTTGATCATGACGACATCCACCACATCAGCTGGCCTCTTGAAGACATTGGGTTTTTCTCCATGAGGTAGTCAGGTATTATGGTGAGTGTGATTTCAATATTTGAGGCATTTGAATTTGTTACATCTATTACTGCTTTTGACTATGTAACAATTGCTTGGAAATTATGCTATTTTCCCTGTTTCACCTTGGTGGTTGACATTGTGCCCTAGTAAGTGGGTAACCCTTAGGAATAGGTATGCTACTGGGAGTTCCTTTGGACAAGTCATAATGCAATTAATGACCATACTTTCCACTTTCACTTTGTGTACCTCTAGCTTCAAGTGTCCTTGTCATAATTCCTCCCAAGCTAATCGATTCACCAATAGGGAGTACCCAAGGTTTTGTACTATTAATTGATTAATGACAATGAATGGGATTGGAAAAAGGATGCATTGAAAACAAAGGTGCATCACACCCTCTACAAAGGCACCCATAAGTGAGACACTACAACCCCTTGTATGTCATGAACCCCATGCCCAAAAGTCTTCCCCTCATCCATAACGCATCATCCACATGACTTAGAAGGAAGTCCCCTCTGGAAACACCCCTAAACTTCAGGGACGATTCACCCATAGGTCGTTTTGTCAACCCTCCCATACTCAAACTTGGTAAATTACATAGGGTCTTTGAGCATTAGTTTATTTTGATGAGGTAGTTTGGATGTACATGCTTAGATGGCTCTTTTATTGATTTTATATAATCATCATGATGCTTTGGATTGATATCCTTGGAGGGTGTATCCATTTGTCTTTCTAGGACCTAGATGGTGGACAACTTTGGAGGAACAAGCCTATCTTGGGCTTCTATTGCGCTTGAATCCCACATTGGAGGACCTTTCCTAGCCCTCACATGCCAAATGATTTTCTTGGAGAGGCCAAAACATCACCCTTGAGGATTTGACATCATCATTGAGGCTAGGGTTTTGGTGGTGAAGTTGCTATTTGTTGACACTTGGCATGACTTGGTGAGAGGAGGCTACAACACACGAGAGGGAGGCTCTATGAGCCCCAACGACTTCAACTTACTCCTCCAATGACTTTCTTAAAGGGTCAAAACGTCACCCTTAGAGGGTGACGTCATGTTTTAGGGTTTTCTTTCATGTGCAAAAGTAAAAATTTAATAATATTATTTGTGTAAAGGGGAAAAATAAGGGTTGTTTCCCCCTTATTTTGTGTTTACCCTAGCTTATGTGGACAAACTATGTTTAATACTTTTTGTATAAATAGAGATCATTTGAATCTCATTTCATATCATAACTCTCCCACTGTAAGAAGTACTTGGCTGAAATTTTCCCTATACTTGAGGATTCTTCGTGTTTATCTCTTGTGCAAATGATTTTTGGTGTTATATCTTTGTGATTGGATGAGCTAAGGTGGTACAAACCTGTTTGCTTTCTTGCTATTGGATGGTAATTTGCTTGGTGAACTAGGGTTTGATCTCTCTTTTTCTTGGAATTGGTAAGGAAAAGTTTGCATTTGTTAGTTATTTCTTGCTCTTTCTTGGTTATTGTTGGTTAAAACCCTAGGAGGAGTATGTTGGATAAACCCTCTAGTAAGCTTCATCTAGTTTTTTAAGTTTACAAGTCATTTTGCGAGGGTTTCTAGGAGAAATACGAGTGTTTATACTCTCCTAGATTTTACCCTAGTTTGATTAACATACCCTAGGGAGTAAGAGGATTTACACCCCTAGGGATCTTGTTGATCCAACTTGTGTTTAAATACCCCATTCACCCAAATATTAAAGGCACTAACCTAATTTTTTCATTGGAGATACAAAATACTTGCCTCGGTAAACGTGAAAAATCAATCTTTTGAGATTGTCTAATTTGGATTCAATTATATGCTTTATATGCTTGGCTGAGCCACTAGGGAATATCAATTTTCTAAATATTTCTTGTTGTTGTTATAAAATTTCATATACAACCATTAGGGCTGCATAAACCCTAATAAATTTTCATTAATAACTCACTACTCAACCGTTGAAAGTTGCTAAAATTTTTCCACATTAATCTACTAGGGCTAGAGCACTTTTTGGGTGGATTGTTGGCAAGTTTTGACGGTTGATTTATTTGTTGTAATAACTTGTTTGTTACATCCATAAGGATGATAATTATTTCTGCAAAACTTGTTTACGACAACCTTACATTGTTGCTAAAGTTTTATGTTATCTTCTTGAGCTAAACTAGTCAATTTGCTAGCTTGTTTCTTGTACTTTTCACTAAGCTTTGAGATACTTTATTTTGTAGCTGTCATTATAATTTTGTTGCTGATATACATCATTTTTTATTGCTTCAATTAGGGACAACAAGATTAAATTTCTTGTACACCTAACATTATACTCATATGCTTGGCTTTTACTTGTGTCTCGGGTAGGTACATCACTCTTTATAGGTACTCTTATCTCTTGGAAACTTTTGGCTACCACCAAGACTCTTTCTCAAGCCTTTCCATGCTTAGAATATTGAACTATAGGGGATACCCTTCCATCATTCCATTTTCCATCTCATTTTCCCCTAGGGTCATTGGGATTCCCCCCTTGAGATGATCCTTTCATCTCTAAAGTGACGGGAATACCTGCCTAAGGTTACAGTGGGTAGGTGTTCTCTAAGTTGTCTCCATTTGGTGTTTGGTTTGGGATTTTCCCAACCTACAACTTGTGAGATAACATTTTGGTGCCATTTCCGGGGAGAATTTTGAATCCTCTTATGAACCCTAACGACACTTTGGCAAGATATCCCAGAGCCTCTTCCCTAGCTTGCCTAGCAACTCCGCCTAAAAGACGTTACCTTTTCACTTTTGATAATATTGTCCTAAAGCTCATTTGGCGACTCCATTATGGGACGTACCTAAAAGAGGCATTACCCAACCCCCAAAAACATTTCCAGATGTCGTAAGCCTTCACCCAAAAGGTCTATCCCTCTATTGTCTCCAACTTCTCATGATTTTCCATCTACTTCTCTTAGCCCTCCATCCTCACCTACTACATCCACACCTCCACTCTCATCCGTGCCCACCTCGCCAAGTGATACATTAAGCCCATGGGCCAAATATCTGTACAAACCTTTGGACATGACAAATATCCCTGGATCTCCTCACAAAATCCCAAAGGACTTCAAGGAGTGGCTCCCCATCTTTTCAGGAGAAGATCTCATTACCACTGAAGATCACTTAGATGCTTTGCTCCATGCTCTAGAACCTTATGACCAACATGAAGATGTATGGATGCGACTCTTCTCTTACACTCTTGTCAGAAAGGCTAAGGAATGGTATGAGAGTATTCTCTCAGGAACAATCACGAATTGGGATCTCTTTCAAGAACGATTTACCAAAATATTTGGAAAGAACAAATATTATTAGTCCCTTTACGATCAACTCTATAACTACAAGAGAACTTTAGGACAAAGTATAAGGGATTTTAGTGATAGGTTTAATACCCTCATAAGGAGTTTTCCTCAATATTTCAAACCTTCCCAAGCTACTATCCTCAAGTCTTACATGTCAACCATGAAAGACCCATGTGGAGTTTTAATTGGAAGGGGATGCCCTACAACTTCGTTTGAAGCTTAAGAAAGGGTGTGTGAGACAGAAGAGAACATAACCTCGTCTCTCATGCGAGAGGAGGATTGTCTTGAAGACACCTTTCAGATTAATCAAATTGATGACTTTGTCTTACCAGACCCTCCCCATGATATCAGGACATGCCTACAGAAAGAACAAGAGGAGGCCGCTAAAAGGGTCGCTCATCGCATGATGAGTCTATTGGGTAAAGAAAAGGAACCAACATCAAAAAATACACCTTGCCCAACAAATGAGGTTTTCTTTCTGTTGTTATAACATTTCATCTACATCCATTAGGGCTATAGAAACCATAATACATTGTCATTAATAACTCACTACTCAACCGTTGAAAGTTGCTAAAATTTTGCCACATTAATCTACTAAGGCTAGCACACGTTTTCGGTGGATTGTTGGCAAGTTTTGATGGTTGATATCTTTGTTGTAATATATTTTTGTTACATCCATAAGGCTGATAATTATTTCTACAGAACTTGTTTACAACATCCTTACATTGTTGCTAAAGTTTTATGTTATCTTCTTGAGTTGAACTGCTCAATTTGCTAGCTTGTCTCTTGTACTTTTCACTAAGCTTTGAGAAAAAATATTTTGCAACTTTCATGATCATTTTGTTGTTGATATACATCATTATTTATCGCTTCAATTAGGGACAACAATCTTAACTTGCTTTTACACCTAACATTATATGCATATACTTTGCTTGTTCTTGTGTCTCAGGTAGGTACATCACCCTTTACAGGTACTCTTATCTCTTTGCAACTTTTGGCTACCAACCAAGTGTCAGTGTTTCATAGAAACCTGCACAGGAAATCTAGCTAAAGCATACACAAACAAAACTTATCAAGAAAAGGAAGAGAGATACGCAATGAAGAATGAGAATCAATGTCTATTATGATATTATCAATGAGTGAGTGATCTTCACTCATATAGGCAATGACATCCTATAATTAGGAAAGCATGCATAATAGTGATGGTCTAAGATTAGAAAGTCTAAAATAGAACTAGTCATTTAACTCCCAATGAACTAGTTGAAAGTCTAAAATAGAGCTAGTCAATTAACTCCCAATGAACTAGTGTTAAAGTCTAAAATAGAACTAGTTAGTTAACTCCCATTGAACTAATGTGCCGAAAATAGAAATTTCTCCAACACCCCCCCTGGACATCACTATGGAGTAAAAAATGAGTCCCGGCTACTAGGCCATTTTAGGTACTCATGTACAATGCAACTAATGAACACTGAATAAAAACGAGGAAAGAGGGAAAACCACGTGGGAACAAAACCCCTCCTCAAAAGATAATGTATCAAAAGAAGAAAATGACAGCTGCTAGGCAACTGTGTTCTTCACTGCAAGATGATCCCGTAAAGTATGAAACTTTTGCTCACTAAAAGTCTTCATTAAGATGTAGAAATATTTATGGATCTGATGAAGTCCTTTGGCAACCTGTCAGGCCTTGTACCTCTTGATCCTGTGGACCCATCTACACCTGAAAATATTCCTTTCTGGTGGAAGTGGAACTAGATTCCAAGTCTAGTTTTGTAGGAGTGAGTCATACTCCTTCTGCACGGCTTCTTACCATAATGGATTTCCCACAACCCTAATGTAATTATGTGGATCAGTAGATTGAACCATATAGCAATGCATGGGCATCGCAGGTTCTGAAGCTGAAAGTACATGAGAAGGCTCCTCATGTTGAGATCGAGTCATCCTCGAGTCCAATGGATTCCCTGCAAGGTTGCGTGCTACCTGAAGTGTGCTCTGTGCCTTCTTGGGCATCTGTTGAAGCTTAAGTGTTGGCTTCTTATATGGTTGTACTACCTGCTTATTTCCATGTACAAAATCTGAGTGTATGGAATCATCTTTGATGTTTGAAACTGATGGAAGCACAAGAGTATATGCATGTTGCACTGGAGGTGCATGCAAAGTACTCTCCTTATGTGTACGTAGAATAGAGGAGTCACCGTCAGAAAACTTAGTGAATTTATATAACCTTGACTTGTGATCCACCTCACCAATTGCAATAATGGAATTGTCATGCATCTCAATTACTGAAACTGAATATGATGTAAATTCAACCTTTTTACCTTTTTGAGTAATCTGATAAACTGAGAGCAGATTCATAGAAAGCTTTGGAACATATATAACATTCTCAAAACTGCAATTGTGGAGTTCCACTCTCCCTTCTCCTGCTACTGCTACTGGAGTATCATCCCCCATGAGAATAGGGGGTCTTGAGCATGGACTAAAGGAAGAGAAAACTTCTTCTTTCACTGCCATATGATGGGATGCACCATAATCTATAATCCATGAATTAGATGAGGAATTAATTGCAACTAGAGCATTATGATTAACTTTATTAGGAGCAAGATCTTCTTCCTTCTGCTTCTTGACTCCCTCTGGAATGAAGTTTCCAAGGTTGTTATGTTGAAGTGCCTATGCCATAAGATCGATATGTTTCTTCATGCATGCAGATTCTTCATGATTCAGTTTATTGCAGTAAGTGCATTGCTTTCCCTTCTTCTTCTTCTTGGAATCTGAAGATTTTTTGGAACCTAAAGAATCATTAAAGGGTTTGGAATATCCCTCCTTCCCATTCTGTTTGGATTTATGATTGTATAACCCTTTTCCATCATGCATGGTGAGTGCATGTGCTTTGGGATATTTTATGAGGCCCATCTGTATGAGTTTTGTTTGCTCTTGTGTAAGAGACTCAATGAACTGAGCCAACGTAGGCATTTTCCAATTTGTTCCAAAAAGACATCTGCCAGAATGGAAATTGGAGACATATACAGTGTATTATGGTCCTAGCTTGGCCAAGATTGTTAGAATAAGTTGTTTCTCTTGTGTAGACTTGTCAATACCATGTTCACCCAAGCTCAAAATCAAAGATTTAAATTTAGTAAAGAAATCTTGTATATTATCAAAACTTTTAGGGTCTAAGGTATTCAACTCTACCTCAAGCATATGACCTTGCATCTCATCCTGCTTTCCAAAGAGTCCTTCCAAGGTGGTCCGGATCTTGTTTGGAGTCTTGCATGCAACAACATGAAACCATAAATCAATGGAGATTAACTCAAGAAGTAGTCATGTGGCCTCATCCTTACAGTTTGTCTATCTCATCTTCTCAATCGCTGATGTAGGTTCTATTTTTGTTGCCATCGTCAAATTATATAGTCCTTTCTTTCTGAGTTGGAATTCTACATTAGGATTCCAATCAAAATAACTGTATGGTGTGAGTATTACCACCAAGTTTGATTGTATAATAGTTGTCCTATCCATCTCTCCCACTGTTTCTAAGAACCCCTAAAAATTTACTCTTAATCTGCAAGTGAAAAATTAAGAAATCACTGCAGAAAGGGCACTTTAAGTGAAAATTCGTATCAGTTTCTGGAGACGATATTCTGACTTACTTTCTGAGCAAATGGTGAGTAATCTCGCCAAATGGTTGAAAACTCACTTGCAGAATGGATCGATTTACTTTCCATGCAGGTCATTTCCTCAAAACATTAATACTTTGGGAGCAATCACTGTGGAAAGGTACGGCCACAGATTCGTATCAGTTTCAGGAGGCTATATTGCGGCTTACTTTCTGAGCAAGCGGTGAATAATCTCAACAAACGGTTGAAAACCCACTTCCAAAATGAGTTGATTTACTTTCTATGCGAGTAGTTTCCTCATAAACGTAATATTTTGGGAGGAATAACTGCTGAAAGGTACGACCACAGATTTAGCTCGCCAAAACTCTGATTTTCCTTATTCTTTGGCTTGTCTGGCTTGCTCCAAGCAACATAGCTCTGATACCATGTCAGTGTTTCATGGAAACCTGCACCGGAGATCTAGTTAAAGCATACACAAACAAAGCTTATCAAGAAAAGGAAGAGAGATACACAATGAATAATGAGAATCAATATCTATTATGATCTTATCAATGAGTGAGTGATCTTCACTCATATAGGAAATGACATCCTATAATTAGGAATGCATGCATAATAGTGATGGTATAAGATTATAAAGTCTAAAATAGAACTAGTCAGTTAACTCCCAATGAACTAGTGTTAAAGTCTAAAATAGAACTAGTCAGTTAACTCCCAATGAACTAGTGTTAAAGTCTAAAATAGAACTAGTTAGTTAACTCCCACTGAACTAGTGTGCCAAAAATAAAAATTTCTCCAACACCAAGACTCTTTATCAAGCCTTTCTATGCTTATCGTATTGAACTATAGGGAATACACTTCCATCATTCCATTTTATGTCTCATTCCCCCCTAGGGTCACTGGGATTCCCCCATTGAGATGATCCTTTCATTTCTAAAGTGACAGAAATACCTGCCTAAGGTGACAAATGGTTGGTGTTCTCTAAGTTGTTACCATTTCGTGGTTGGGTCAGGTTTTTTCCAACCTACAACTTATGTGATAACAAGCGTCATTCCCCTAGTTCATTTTGTTGGAATGCATCTAACAACATTCCCTCCATGGTTTGGGTATCCCACAAGAAATCATTCATACCAATCTCTATATCATTTCTTTCATCCCCAACATATGAAGAACTAGTGTTATTGTCGAGGTTTTGAATTGGTGACCCAGGACATAGTGGGAATTGAATAGGTGGTTTTTTCAACCATTCTCAGTATGCTTCCTCTATGAGCTCTTTTCATTTAGCAATAAGCTCATGACTTGAAATCATAGTGGGGTGCAATGGTAGATGGTACATAGGTCGTTCGTCATCAAAATCTTGATTGTAAAAATATTGAACATTACATTGATAATATTAGTAACACGATGCTTTTAATATGTTCAAACATTATACCAAACACTAATTAGAAGCATGGACATTTTCTTCCCAATAATAAACATGAAACCAACCCCTTTATAAAACAAATGTCGAATTAAGAAATGCATTTACATTAGTTCCATTGAAAATCCAAAAATACAATTACTCAAACATCTTTTTCTTACACCCTATGGGGTTGTCTACATAAAAGAGATCAAATTCATGGTGTAATACCATTCACCCAAGCTGGTTGTTGAAAGATGGCATGTTAGGATTGGTAGGGTAAATAACCTGTCCATTTTCATCAAACATATGCTTGTGGTATCTTTCCCCTGATAAGAGCTTACAGAATTTTAGGACCACAAGAATATCTTGAGCATCTGAACTCGATCCTGAATTTTGATCCTGCAAAATTCAATGAACAATTATTAAACTTCACCTGCATACATAACATAAATTCAATGAGATAAATGAATTATCAATAAAATCTAGATGCACTGCAATCAGCGTGAGAGAACTTGAAGGAGTTCCAAAGATACATAATGAGTTGACGCCAGAATCTGAAGAATTGGCCATTTGATATCATAAGTATTTTTTCCTGCATTTGAACCCAAAACTGTCATCTTGGGTAGCACCGAAAAATCTAACTTCAAAAATAACTTCCAATAACTTTTATAACTTGACAACACACTTAAAAAATCATTATTTTTTTTTGGTGGTTGGGTCAGGTTTTTCCCAACCTACAACTTATGTGATAACAAGCGTCATTCCCCCAGTTCATTTTGTTGGAATGCATCTAACAACATTCCCTCCATGGTCTGGGTATCCCACGAGAAATCATTCATACCAATCTCTATATAATTTCTTTCATCCCCAACATGTGAAGAACTAGTGTTATTGTCAAGGTTTTGAATTGGTGACCCAGGACGTAGTGGGAATTGAATAGGTGGTTGTTTCAACCATTCTCAATATGCTTCCTCTCTGAGCTCTTTTCATTTAGCAATGGTATATGGTACATAGGTCGCTCGTCAACAAAATCTTGATTGTAAAAATATTTAACATTACATTGATAATATTAGTAACACAATGCTTTTAATATGTTCAAACATTATACCAAACACTAATTAGAAGCATGGACATTTTCTTCCCAATAATAAACATGAAACCAACCCCTTTATAAAACAAATGTCGAATTAAGAAATTCATTTACATTAGTTCCATTGAAAATCCAAAAATACAATTACTCAAACATCTTTTTCTTACACCCTACGGGGTTGTCTACATAAAAGAGATCAAATTCATGGTGTAATACCATTGACCCAAGCTGGTTGCTGGAAGATGGCATGTTAGGATTGGTAGGGTAAAGAACCTGTCCATTTTCATCAAACATATGCTTGTGGTATCTTTCCCCTGATAAGAGCTTGTGGAATTTTAGGACCACAAGAATATCTTGAGCATCTGAACTCGATCTTGAATCTTGATCTTGCAAAATTCAATGAACAATTATTAAACTACACCTGCATACATAACATATATTCAATGAGATAAATGAATTATCAATAAAATCTAGATGCATTGCAATCGGCGTGAGAGAACTTGAAGGAGTTCCAAAGATACATAATGAGCTAACGCCAGAATCTGAAGAATTGGCCATTTGATATCATAAGTATTTTTTCCTGCATTTGAACCCAAAACTATCATCTTGGGTAGCACAGAACAATCTAACTTCAAAAATAACTGCCAATAACTTTTATAACTTGACAACACACTTAAAAAATCATTATTTTTTTCTACAATATCATTGGTTTTTTTCCGCCCAGTTATACAAGAAGTGTCAATCTGGATTTACAAAATCCAAAATCGTTACCTGATCCATGAAAATGTCCTCCTTGAACAAAGAAAATGTGAATTTGATGCTCAAATCCTCTCTCACTCTCTTCCTCCTTCCCTCCCCTTCTCTCCCTATATTCCTCCTCCTTTTTCTTGCATCAACCCCTCTCTCCCCTTCACTATGTATCCCCCTCCCTCTCTCACTCATTGTATCCCCTTCCCTCCCTCCCAACTCTCTCTCCCCCACCGGTGCACTTTATCATTTGAAAACACACCAGTGTGTTTAATTGAGATAAGCATTGATGAATGACCTTTGTTATTTCCTCCGCAAAACAAAACCTCTACAAACTTTAAATAAGGTTGTTTGAATTTGCATTATGCAAATGTAACTATATTATGGTGCATTATTACTTACAAGTCATACTGGTACATTATTAATTGCACGTCGCACCAGTGTGTTTCAAATTGTCTATCGCACTGACTAAAGCAAGTTAGAAAAATAACACACACTTGCTGTCAAAACTTTGAAATTTATTGTGAAAATAAATCAATGCATTATGTATACCACCCCAGTGCGTTATGAATACCGCTCTGATGCGTTACGAATGGAATAATGCACTGAAAAATGTAACTTCCCAAAAAAAAAACCAGCGTACGTGTTTATCATCAATGTGCCGAAATATACAACGAAAAAATGATCTGGAATTTTAGTTTTGTGTTTATAAAGGAAAACCCTATTCATTGTTTTATTGTTTGCCAAATTTTAGATAGGACATTTGTGCAACAAATATTTATTAACAAAGATTTCCAAGTGGGTGAGTGTTTTTTGAAGAGCCAAATTCGAGGGGGACTATTGTAGATGACGTAGAAATCTGCAGAGTAGAAATTTCAGGTATATGATTTCATTCTATTAATCATCTTGATCATTCTCTTATTTGATTCAAACAATTTTCAGTGCATTCCCCCCAAAAAAGGTTTTCATAGTTACATTCAGTATTGGAAGCCCTAATTTTCTGATTGTTCTTTTGTTTTCTCCTTCTATATTTCACAATAAGAGTTTCTTTTAAGCACAATTTTTTATAGGGTTTGGTTATTTATATATGGGTGTTTCCTATCCATTGCAATGAAACCATTCATTGCATTGGATCCTAAACCCTCATGTCGGTGTCATTTAAAAAAAAAAAAAAAAACGTCTTCACGGTGACCGTTGTGCTATTCACACAATAAACACACCGGAACATATTTGTTTGTAAAAAACACCACTATATTTCAATTCAAAAATTTTAATTTTGGCATTGCACAATTTACCAAAACATGCATCGGGTCACCTTTATTACAAAGCGCATCGTTGAGCGTAAAATGGGAAAATCATTGTTTTTATGGAAATTGCTATTTGTTAAATTTCTTCAGTGCTCGACGATGCATAATAAATAGTACTTAGGAAGTCATGCTTTTCTTAATTCATAAAGCACCAACTGAATATAAAAAATTGTAAAACATTTTCAATTTCGCAACAACATTGTTATACTATATCGGTGCATATATGTATGTATGATTCTCCGATGGGTACATATTTTGTTAACACCCTGGTGCGAATTATATTAATACACACACCGAGTTCTTTTTTTTTTTTTAAATAATAATTTTGTATTTTTTTTTCCAGGAAGATTTTGAAAATTCCAAGGGACAAACAAGGGGAAAACAAAGACATGTCGGTAGGGATGTCCAAAAAAGTGTAGGAGAATATGTTAAAAGAAATGAACATAATTTTGTCGCAAGAGGAACCATCCCAACTATAATGTGCATCAGATATATGTAATCGTTTTTAATTCTTTTATGTACATTGAATTTAAGTATCACATGAAATACTAATTTTCAATTGTTTTGTTGTAGATAAGAAAAACAAATAGAATCCATTCATCACATAAGACAGGACAACGAGGAATAAAATGGTTGATCGCAAACTTTGTGCGTATTTAAGTTTTCGACCTTTCTTAGGATTTCATGTTTGTTGTGATATTTATATTTAAATAATTAATTTACACTTGTCCATGGATGCCTTCTACTAGGTGCTAACATACAAAGAGGAGTCAACCCATGAATTGATAAAAATTGGGTTAAATATGGGTTGTGAGTATATGTTGAAGAATGAAAGTTTAATTGAACAATTTGTAAGTAGCTATGCTGTTTAATTTTCCTTGTTTTATAATTAATTAAAAAACAAGAAAATTTTGTATTGATTATATCGACTATGTTTTGTCATGTTGTATTAAACATGCAAGAAACAAACCATGGAATGCACACATCGGAGGAGACTTTGAGAAAATTCATGAATCATGGCTTCGAAAGAACGTGTATTGTTTATGAAAGACTTGGTGCTAAGGTATGATTTTTGATTTATGCAATCATGTATATTCTACTATATATATAAATGTAGATATACTTATTACAATTTATTTCTATGTTTGTAGATGGAAGATGAAGGAGTAGAACATAAAAAACAAGTCGATCATCAAGAAAACATTATGTTAAAAAACCAAAGTACAATATCACCTACAAATGATGAAGAAATTATGCATGCACACAACTCGAGCAATGCCAACAATTCAACTGATGAATGACAATCAATATAATTGAATGTTATTGCAAGTTGTATGTTTTGGAATATTTGTCTCTAAAAATCAGGGATTTTGTTTAATGTACTTGATATATTGTCCCAATTTCATGAGGACATGTTATCAATAAGTGTAAAAATTACAAATTGGTTGCAATTTGATTATTGTACTACACCAGTACGTTGTCCTTTTTGTATGACAATGGATCTCTTATTCATATATAATAAAATGGGTTTTTTATTTCATTGCATTTTCAAATGTTGTAAAATGTTGTATTCCTGAATACATAATATGTGGATGATTTACATTGATACAAATAACATAGATTTAATTGGTTGGATAATGCATTAATGCAATAACATAAATGTAAAACAATATTATTATAGAAAAATATTTGATTTTGAAACAATTAATTGAAAATTTGTAAAAAACAATGAATTAAAATGTATACATATTAGTGCATTATATTCTTTTGAATTCATTAAAGCCATAATATAGATACCGATGTGTTTTGAAGAGTCATACACATGGGTACATATTAATCATAATAACGCACCGATATGTGCTATTGGGAAAACACATCGTTCCGTAAACAATATAACGTACAATAATATTTATCGTTTCAAAATTGTACGGTGCTCATGTTTGAAATAATAACCAGGGTGCTAAAATTTTCATTGTACCGGTGTGTTATATTTATTATTCATACCGTAGAGATAACTATTATTTACGCACCATGGCCTTTACTATATTATATGCATCGGTGCATACTAAAAATGATGTTTCTGACATATCAATATGTACTAATTACAAAAGCAATGGGGCACATTCTATATTAAATGCAATGGGTCTTGAAATAACATTGTCGCACCGGGGCTAACTATAACTTAATGGCACCATAACACATTAATCCTAAAGCGCACCGGTCCTATCTGTAACCTTATCATAATGAGGCGTACAAATACTAAAGTGCACAGGTACATCATAAGAGAAGCACGCGGACCCGGTGTGTAGTAATTATAAGAGCAACGGTGCTCTGCATAGGACAAAAAGGGGGAACTGGTGCACATTAGTTATAAACACACCAAGATGTGCTTTTGTTATATTCAATTTCAGGGCATTTTTTATTATATTATCATGTTGATGTGTTTTAGTATATTAACGCATCGATGTGTATATTTCAATAGCTCATCGATTCGTTTTGACAAGAAACGTACCGAAAAGAAAAACCTCAGCTACAGGCTCCGCTCGCCCAATTTTGTTTAGTTATATAGAGCATTCACTAAAACCTTCGCATCCAATAGAGGAGGTTGTAGTGGAGGTTTTTTTTTAAAGTTTTGCCAAATTTTGTTACACTAAAAACCTCTGCAAAAACATATGCTAGAAGGTGTTCTCCTTGTAGTGCCAAGGCCATGGCAGTTAACAAGAACATGGTTTCCATGGCTAGAAAGACAGTTTTAAACTGCAACTTCTCCCCTCCAACACTGTCTTATAGCAATTAATCAATTTCACTCAAGAACTTCTAGTTAAACTTCCATTTTGTTACATACCAAAGATCGACAAACAAGAAGTTCCTTTCATTCTAGCAATGAGGCAAAGCCAATGGATCTCCAAGCACAATAACTGTAGCATGTTCTCATAGATTAATCTCATTTGGATTTATAAAAGCTTATATTTGAGAACTTTAAATCTCGTAAAATAATTCAATAATTTATTATTTAATCACCACATAAGCAATTGGTGAGAGTTAAAGCTCAAAGGCCAGTTGCTTAAAACTACTAAACTGCTTATAAAATATAGTTCAACATTCTGATGCTTTATACACCTTTCATACTGAAGAATGAAAAGATAATTTTCCTCAAGAACTTATGTCCTGTAGCAGGCCCTTGAAGGCTTGGTGCTATAACCTACAACTTTGATACCACTCTGTAACGTACCCAACACCCATGGTGAGTCCCGTCACTATAAAAACTAACTTAGCCTACTAAAAATGAATTTAAATATTCCCCATACATATAACAAAAACCAAGGGGCAACAAACCCATAAAATTTACAGCAAACAACATGTTGATTTAACCATGCATCGAACAACATATATAAAAACGTGAATGCATATAGTAAACACACAACAAATAGCCAACATTCAAATAAATTTTTTATACAATAGAATAATCATAATAGACACAACAAAAACACTTATTTTTTTATAAATGTAATCCAATTGGCTGCATATGAAGGATGAACCTCCCAACCATAGGCTTTGTTGTTCCAAATCTTAGCAATAGGCCACCCCCGAGTTGAGGCTATGAGTCCACAAGGAGACCCGTCCCTTTGGTTGTCCACTCTCCACACTCAGCAACTCAAACCAAGCTCTACTCCTACAACAGTTCCAATCCACCATCTCTCTCTTCCCCACAACTTGCACAACCCAAGGAATGTACCCCCTTCATTGCTCATACTTCCTCAGGTTGAACCATTTGTTTATAAGGGCTTCCATTGCACTCGGTTGTCTAGAAATATCTTAGATAGGGACTTCAGGAAGTCTTATTTGTTTCAAGAGTGCTCACAACAGCCTTCACACGGCTCTCGAGACATTTCCTAAAAAATAAATTCACTACAGGCTTAACACTTGTTTTACAAGCACACGAGCCTCATTTCCAACATAACACACATCCAAACAATGGCTACCTTCAATCATATCATGGTTGGTTCTCTTTCCAACACTCAACTATTACTTTGTTGCCCAAAACTTGCATGCAAAAATTGTCCCCTTTTTCCATACAAATTTCCTTCTTCTCCATTACTTTCTTGACTCTCACTCTCCCAAAGATGATAGTACTTCAACCCCATGCAACCCAATAACTAAGGGATACCTTACACCCACCCTCTTACATGAGTTTAATGATTGCCTTGGGAACACTCAAGAACAAAATAAAAGGTTTACGCAATGATAATAAATTTTGAATGTGGGTTGGATTAATACCTATGAATAAAATCCCCCTTGGACCCCTCTCTCTCTTGTAGAATCATATCCCCTATCGTTTTCATCCCTCTCGTATCATAACCAACGATTACTACTTTATTTGATCGTTTCAATTTTCATAATATACAATTCGACCCTCAGCCATATTAATCAATATGGGCTCTTTTCCCCAATCATATCAATTCACCAACCTAATTCACGTTTATACAATTACATTACCGTTTTTGGGGATTAAGACTAGGGATGTTACAGTTTCTTTCAAACATTTTGTCAAATAGTGCAACCTCAAGACACTTGCACTTGACATACATCAATATAAGCTCTTTCCCAATAAAAATATTCATCTCAATTTCAACCTTAACTCCATGTCCGTGGTTCTCTTCTCCCTCTTTCAAGGTTGATGACTCAACACATGCATTTAGTATTGAAGAGCACACTCCATCTTGCAAGAGAGAAATAATCATATGAATTAAGTTCACTAAGAATGGGATGGGCATTGGCTTGAAAACTACCTTTAATGAACCATGCTTCTTGCAAAAGGGTTTGATGTTGATGACTTGCCATTTTTTCTTTGGATTTCGATGGCCTACCTATGGAATGATAATAGTCTCATCAACTTTCCTATTAATAAATATGAAGATTATACAAATATGTATATACGCATTGAGTTTGTGATAGTTGTGTCGATATAACAAAGGCAAGTCCATTAGAACTCATTTGAGTAACTATGTATCTCACAAGGAATAACTGAACAAGTAAACCCTCATCGATGAAATGGTCAAAATTTTTATTTTCTATGTGGTTACAATGCTCAAAAATTTATATATATAGTTATATATACACTTTTAAATATCCTACATGGACAAGCTTTGGAGTTATACCGAAGAAGGAGCCGGAGCGGGGTGGTGGTGGAGGAATAGTTGGCAACGCAGGAAGGAGCGGGAGCAGGGTGGTAGTTGAGGAAAAGTAGACAGGCGGAGGAAGGAGCGGGAGCGGGCATTTTAAGCAAACAGTACCAAATAGAAGGTAGAAAGAAATTTAGTAGTGTATCTAATTTATCTAGAGAGAAAATTAGTCGTTGGTGAAGAGTATCCTGCGCCTCTATTTATAATGTTTGCTTGCTCTGCGTCACCCTTTGCCTGTGCCTTTAGATAATTCTCTTCTCTTCTGGGGTCTGTGTGTGTTTGATTGTCGTGGTCTTTGTTATATGTGTTCCGTGGTTTCTGTTATAAGTGTTGTTTAGTCTCTGTTATTTGTATGTGTGGTTGTTTGTCTGTTTTGTTTTTTTGTGATCGTCTATCACTAGGAAGAGAAGAGAAGCGTCGAGCTGGTCCGCTGCTTTAATGTTGGATATCCTTAATACTTATCATGGAGGCACAGCCGGATTGTTCGGTGGAATTAACCTTTATGCTTCTTTCACGGCCTTTTTACAGGTATTTTGTGATTTTTTTTTTCCAGATATTCTATCCAGACATACACTGCTTTGCTTGCAACTACATTTCTGATAAATCTGTGTTTACAGGTCTTTTCTGTCTGTCGGAATTTGAATATTTAGGTGTCTTAATCTCACCTATATTTCCAGGGCCTTGCGTAATTACTAATAAATAATGTCACCTATAGTGTATTGCTCGGGCTTTTTTTCAATCTATGCACGACGGGGTTGCATAATAAATATTGTCATCTAAATTGTATTGCTAGTGTTTTTTCCAAGCTATGCATGACAGGAATGCATAATAAATAAGGTCACCTATATTTTGTTGCTAGGGCTTTTTTCAGTCTATGCATGACAGGGTAGCTTAATAAATAATGTCTAAAATATGAGGCAAAATGCTAATGTACTATTTAAATTTACGGATTCTCCATCTTCGGATTTAGTCCTTCCACTGCGTTCACCTGTTTAATGACCTCTGATGTGTAACGTTTGGGTGGTGTACACTGTACTCTGATCACTTCTTTCTTTCTGATTGCTTCTGTGTTAGTTGTGTTTTATATACTAGCTTGTTCAATTTTTCTTTCTGTTGGTTGCTTTTAATGTTTCCAGCTGATCAATTGCAGTCTAAGACTTTTAGGTTTTTAGGCCTGCATGCAAGGAAATGGTATTGATATGATGTCTAGGAAATAAATTGTTTTATTGAAGAATATTTTTTGTCTTCCAAATGATTCCATGTATTCTCGGTTCATTTTTCAACATATATAGCAGAGTTTAATAAGACGTTGGAATTGTTGTAGGGATCAATTTATGGATTTAGAATGTCCTGGTATATCAATAGGTCAATGTTGGTTCGTTTAGATACATGGTAGTCTATATTTGTTTAGTTGCAGGATAGGGTGGAAGAAATAATAACTGCAAACAATGTTTATTGATGAGATCAACGTTCCTATTTGTGGACACCGAATTTTGCTGAAAAGTATTGAATCCTTTGTGATTTTTTTCTATGTCAACTTTTGTTTCTTACTGCAATCTCTTCGAGATTTATCTTTGGCATACAAATATATACAAATATTAAGTAATTTTATTCCTCCATATACAGGTTGTCCAGCACTATGGACTCTAGAGCTAGAGCGTCCTTTTCTGTTACCAAGGTGGTCACTGCAAGGGATGTAGCACAGTAGGAGCGCTTTAAGAGTTAAGTAAATTTGGCTTGTAGTTTTAATTCAAATTGACTTGACCCACCATCTTAAGTAGGTTTTGACTATGGTTCTTTAGGCAATAAATTTCTTCATCTTTTTTTTTTGTTAAGTTCTTGTTGAATTTCTTCTTGAGATCTTGAATTTGTGATACCTGATCATTTTGTTGATATTTTGCTAACTCGCTTTTTAAATGATAAACTTCATTATTGAGTTGTGTTCATGTTTGAAAGTGGAAGGGTTCGAAGGTAACTAGATAAGATAAGTTTATTAATGTGCAAATGACCAAAAGTAGGTTGACAGGACTGCTCAGTACATAAGTTCTGATGCATAGTGGAAGTGTGAAGGCCATTCATATAGAAGCAAAAGTCAAAGCTAAACTTTATGATATAGGCATGACTATCACAATGCCAAAAAGAAATAGAATGCCCTGAGTCTCACTTCAGGGGTCTCTTTCTGCCCTTTCATTTAGGAAGCAATAATCCTCTTTAAAAAGAGAGATCAGTTAGGAGAAATATAAGAAGTAGATTCCCTTGCTGCAGGCTGATTATCCAAGGGTACTATGATTCTTCTCCTACTTTTTAGTCTTCTCTGTCTGATATTGAATTTGTTTCTCTAATTCTTCATGACCTATCTGAATGATAGGTCATGACCTATATACAACCTTAGGAATTTCTTCTTCATTGATTATCTGAATGATACCTTCCTCTTAAGCTTCTTTTCTATATGTTCCTTTTGTTGATGTTGCTTGCTTTTCTGAGTTCTCACTTAATACACAGAGTGTATTGTTGAATGGAACTTCTACTTTGTCAAGAGTTATAGTCTTGGTTTTGTCTGTCATTGTTTTATCTTTTTCCCATTCTTATGTTTAGATTGTTTTCTCTCTGATTTCCGTTCCTGTGTTAACTCTTTTGGGAATGCTTGGATGATATGCACATATTCATAACACGACATAAGATTGAAATTGAACATTTTCATAACATTCCTCTTGCACCCATAGGTAGTCGAGTGTAGCCGCTCGAGGGATTGTCTATTTCTAAGCAATTTTTTGCACAAGTGGACATTTTATTCTGAGTAGTTAAATCTGAAAATTTAGGAAATTTTCCCGAATCATTGGCAATGGCCGCAAATGTTTCTTCATTCCAAAACTCATGCAGCAAGAAAGTGATTCTTACCCATGCTGGCATTGAAGATGGACTTGCTGCAGGGTTGAAGCTAATGTCCCATTTCTTGAAAAAGGCCCAGCTTGATTCAAGTACCATGGTTCACTGTCAATATTCTTTTCATGATTGTCCTTCCTGTCAAAATTT
>ML778676.1:30812-41246 GCA_009831015.1 Picea engelmannii
CCTTCACATCACTCTCAATTCCCCAATACCCAATATATAAAATAGATAACAAGCAAAAGCAACATATTAATAATGCATAGAAACTATTAGAACAAAAATGAAATAAAACTTAAAAACATGTAATTAACCCACATAATTAAAAATTATTTAATGAGAATAATAATTCATACAAATTAAAATATCTAATTACGTACCTCATCGACCAACGCAACATTTGTATCATCCTTCTTCTGTATCTTCTTCTTGATCATCCAACTCAATATCTGTATCAACTTCCGGTTCAGAAACACTGTTGAAAGGATTGATGATATCATCATCATCATCAATGTCATTTTTGATCATATCTTAATCTATATCATCATCAAGAACTGGCGCATTGTCTCCTACGCCTAGTTCATCTTCTCCATCTTCTTCATTTGTCGACCCATATTCTTCTTGCTCTAGCTCTACATCATCTTCTTCTTCAATATCATCTTCCTCATCTACAGTATAATTTATTGGCCTTCCTCTTGGATCATATCTAACAACAAATGACCAATCCTTCTTACCTCGAACCTTTGAGTAAAAGTCTTGTTCACATTGACTTGGAAAAACATAACGGTTGTTTGTTTCTTCAAACATTGTTGTTTTAATCATTGGAAATCCATTGGCATGTTGAATAACGGTTCTTTCCTCATCATGTTCATGCATTCGTAACCTATACCATTTGACATCGGACAAAACTAATTTGAAGGAATTAAAGTCACACTCAATTATACCATTCAAAAACCCATAGTATCTATTTTCATATTCTCGAGGATGTCTGTCACTCATAGAGGAAACATTAGTGACTTGGAATACTACAGTTATCCCACTATCTAAAGTTTTTCTGGTTTCATTCAACTGTTTGATGCGAATCTTATGATGATTGCACCACATAGCCTTGTGGTGTTTCAACTGCAACATGCCAAACATGTAAAAGATGCATTGTCAATTAATAATAAACAAATTTATATAATTTGGAAAGTATAATATGAAAAAAACACACCTACAATCACATGAATAAAATGGATGAATTTGCTTGCCTTTCCATCTTTCAAACAATATGCTAAATCTATTTCCCTCTACATAACATCAAAATATCCATTACAGCGAGCTTCTCTAACCAATTCAGACAGTTCTTTCCATGATAACCTACCGCCATGACATTCTTTACATCTATCAATCCATCACTTCATCCAATCTAGATTATTTGCAATGTATAAATGTAGTGCATCCCAATCTTGAGCAATTGACCGGTCACAAAATCACAATTCACCAATATTAAATATTAGTTATAACCATGGTAAATATTAATAATAAATATTAAATGAGTATGATCATATACACAACAAAACGAGAAATTTATATTTATTAAAAATATCGACATTTTATTTACCTCTCACTTTCTTCATTGTACCTTTCGCCAACAACTGCTCCCTTTCAATTTTTTTGATGGAGTTCACATCCCAAATGCAATCCACTGCATGCATAGATTGCGTTGCTAATTTAGGAAGATACTGACTAATATACACCATGGATTCATATACCATATATCCCTCCACCATAGAACCCTTAGGATGTTCTCTTTGTCTAAACAAAACCTTCAATGATTTCAAGTGCCTCTCCACCATCCACATTTACCTTGTGTGTATAGGTCCACACATTTCAATCTCCTCAAATTGGTGTATGAGGTAGTGTTCTTGTGCAATAAAAAATGATGGAGGTAGATACTTATGCATTTCACACATTAGCTGAGGAATTTCTCTCTTCCAATACTTTATATCATCTTCATGGATTTATTTCAGTTACAACCATCTATAGATCATGACGCAAGAAAATAACATGTTTCAACAAAACATATAAATACATATTACATTACAAGTAAAACACATGTCATCAAGTACAACAAAAAAATGTTTTTTTTTTGCATATATATTGCAGCTACTTACCTCATGTATTTTCCAAGATCATATATAGCTTGTTTGACATTGTTGTCAAAGTCGTTTGGGAGAGATAGAGGTAGAACATACTGTAACAATAAAAATTTATCGTTACTTGTTCAAAACTAGACAAAAAAATAAAAATATCAAAAAATGTACACGACCAATATATAAATATGGATACTAAAATGATTAATTACCTTAATGGAGGTATGCCAATCATGTGTTTTTACCCCACCAAATTCACCTTTCTTCGTTAAGATATTCTTTATGTTTGAACAAAAACCTGTGGGAAATTTAATTTTTTGAATGACCTCTTTTACAACATTGCTTTGTTTCTCTGTTAATAACCATGGAAGGTTATTTTTGTCTCCATCGTTATTTGATTGGATCCCACTTTTCATTGCATGATTGGCTTCCAGAATGTCATTACAAATTTTGACAATTTTTTCTTTATCCCTCCTGCCATCTATGATTCACCATAATGTTTCTATCACATTCTTCCCGATATGCATTGTATCAAACAAATGAACTATTTTTAGGTCCTTATAGTAAGGCAACCTCATGAATTGAGTGGGATAACATTTCATTCCTCGTGGAAGCCCATTTTTACTACCTTCATGACGACGACATTGATGAAGCATAAACAAAATCAGAAAAATATTTATCAAATGCGGTAAAATAAAATGATTAATTAAAATACAATTTCAAAACATGATTCCATTTACGATACATAGAGGAAATGTGTACCTCAAGGATTAATTCTTTCATATGACAACTTCCATAGGCGATGTGTCATTCTTTGTGGTTTTAGTCCAGTTTCTTGTTTCCCATTGAAAATATTTTTTTTTTCAGTAGTACGATACTTATGGTTCTTAGAAAGGAAGTTTATATACTCATCAAACACCTCCTTTCCTAAACTTTTTGACCAACGAGATCTCATCTTAGGACCACAAACTGGACATGAAAATTTACCCTTTGTTTGAAGACCTGCAACAGATGGATTAATGTGAATTATTAATATATATACGAAATGATGATTTAAACAACATGCATGATATAATCAATTAATTATATACTATTCAAGCATGCAATATGGAACGTTACATACCACAAAAATGTGTTAGTCCTGGGGCATCATGAATTGTCCATAAAAGTATTCCATGACATTGAAATCTCTTTTGCCCAATTGGTTTACAAATGTCATACATAGTGATGCCCTCCCATAAATTTAGTAGCTCGTCGATAAGAGGCTCGATATACACATTCATATATTTAACTTGGTACTTACCTAATTGTTTGAAATTACATGAAATTACTACCATGGTATGTATATATACATAAATAAATAAATAAAATATGTTATGCAAAAAAAGAGAAAAACGAAAAATTCAAATTTGAAAAATTAATGTAAACAAATACCTGGAATAATTATTGTCAACATTATGTGCTCCCTCTTTATTGACATCCAAGGAGGAATGCTATTGTTGATAACAAAAATAGGCCACACTGAGTAAACAGACCGAAGCTCTCCAAATGGATTAACACCGTCAGTTGCCAATGAAAGCCTAACATTATGAGGTTCATCTGTAAATTCTAGCCATTTTGAAACAATTTCCTTAAATGCATAACCATCTGCAGGAATTTGAAGAACGACATCTTCAATTATATTTCGTGCATGGTAATCCATAAACTGTGCTATGCTTTGGCACTTGAACAGTCACTGAAAACGTGGAATTATGGGAATATGATGGAGAACCTTTCAAGGGACCATTTTTGTTACTTGATTGGTTCGATATCTACTGATACCATTCTGTTTTCGGCGCATGTTGTCCATAATATATAATATGATCATCACGACATGCATATATACTTTGATACTCCATTCCAATGTCTTTCATAATGGCATGTAAATCTCGATATATGTGAGGTAAAATATTTGACGAGGGTAACAAAAATTCACCTAACAATCTAAAACATAAAAAATAAATAGTTAATGTAAAGAATAGAAATTGTAAATATTCCATTTTTATTTTACACATTAATTAACACTAAAAAAAATGGGGAATAGTCAACCTTTATGTAGATGTGAAGTAATATATTACATACCTTAGGATCCGTGTCATACAAGTGTTAGACAAATGATTCGTAACTTTCAAATTCACCAACAACAATGTAGTGGAGAGAAGATTTGCTCTTGACCCTTTATAAAGTCGTTTATTTTCCTTTTCAATCAAAGGTTCATCATAAATACCATCACTACTGTCCCCATGATCCTCCTCTGGATGAACGAATAAGTCTTGAATCATTTGATTTGTCTCATCATCTTGAACTATGTTATTATTTTCATCTACTTCCATGGGATCATTAACTTGATCTTCATTATCTGCTTCAAGTTCTTCATCTTGTACTACAACATCATTTCTGCTACTACTTGGTGCTTTCTGCATAAAGTTAGGGGACAAATCTAACTTTATAATTACAAACAATCATGAAAAATTAGTGCATGTATAAAACATTATAAAAATTTGAGAATACAATAAATATTAAAACAGATAATGAATGTATATACCATCGAATGATATTCATTTGATCCCCCGTCCATGTGCCCATATTTTATACAATGTTTTGTAGCTGTCACTATTAAAACTCTTTCAGGACGTCTAGTACAATAATTTTTGCAAGGGAAATAACATTTACTGTCACCCTTTTCACCCTCTTTAATTCTTTTCCCAGCTCTAATGTTTTTGACATTCTTCCCCACATAATTATACTGAAACAAATACCTATTTTTTGTTCGCCGAGAAGACCCGCAAACCCTTTTTGAAGCGTCATTATTATAGAAAACTTGTCGCAACATTCGTCAAATGCAACACATTTATAGATTTTAGAACTTCACAATTCTGACGTTATAAAAACCTAAGTGACCGTTAGTATTTTGACTTGGTCAACATACTAAGGTGACCGTTGGAGGGGGAAAACCTAGTTTCCACAACGTTGCAATTGCGACAACAATCTTAAAAAATGTGGCAAGAGAGACGTCTATGTCATAAACATGGCAAGAGAGACGACTATGTCATAAATGTGACAAGAGAGACGACTAGATGGAAAATGTGGCAAGAGCAACGACAACGTGGCAAGAGAGACGACTAGGTGGAAAACATGGCAAGAGAGACAATAGCATGGCAAGAGAGACGTAAACGTGGCAAGAGAGATGAAAACATGGCAATACCGACGTTATCAGACAATATGAATTTTTGTTTTTTTAATTTCCTCTATTTTGTGACAATATGGACAATTTTTTCCATAATGCCGCAAATAGAACGTCGGAATTTTTACAATATGTACTAGTGGGACTTGGTCGAGGTATATTTTTACTCGTATGGTTTTTTTTTTCTACTAAATATGTTTATGTAGGTGCAGGGTTCGAATCCCCTCATGGAGTTAGTTACCCCTTTAAACCCAAGTGGCGGTTGCAGAGCATGAGTATGGGTATGAGATGGGGAGAGGCACAAGAGATGCAATGATGGGGCCTGACTTTGCCTACAAAAGGACAATGCTGAAGACTCCAGCTTCAACCACCAATATGGCTATGCATCATCACACAATTAAAAATATAACAACAAGCAAAGTAAATTGCACATCATAGTAAGTATTATTGAAATATTATATATATTCTCTACGGATATGCCATGTTAGGTATGAAATCAAGTTTGTGAGTGTTTTTTTTGGGTTGTCATTTACAGGTATTGGAGCGAAGGGAAAGAAACATGGCCACGAATGCTTCCAGTGGGGTCAACGGTGGCGAAGGTATTGGGATCTGGAGCTTTGGAAGCGTATGGTCATTTTGATCTCACTGTGTTGGACACCATGATAAATTAGAAAATAAAAGAACATTAAGGATAAAAGATCTTAAGTTACCTGAAGTCAAGGTAATCAATATTTTATAACATCGCTTGATAGGTCTTCCTCTTCATTTTCATTTTTGCATATGCCCACTGCCCAGATGGAGAATTTATTGCGGGATATTATCATTCTTCTGTTGCTTTGATAGGCGGTTTTCCAGGTGAGTCATTCTCCTTTTTTCCTTCCCGTTGTTTTATCTTTCATCGGTGGAGAGCCTCTGTGAATCTCGGGAAATAAAATCCGTAAAATTTTCAATTATGCAAAATTGGGATTTCAGTGATTGCAAATTATGATTTTGGATTAATTTTGGTTCTTTGAATATACATATATTCAATCAAAATTATAGTTTCCCCAATTTTAAACTAGCATTTGAGCAATTTTTTATCCGTCTTGGCGGAAGCTAGGCAATTTGAGTGCCCTGTATCAAACGCCCCGTTTCGACCTGCTCTCACGGTTTTGTGTGGTTACCGACTATGAATGATTGGCAACCTGTTGAGAAGGTAAAAATGAGGACTAACTCGCTTACCTTTTTAGGGGAAGGAGGAGGAATCCAGGTTGTATATTGAGTGGAGGGTGTGACATATTCCTTTGGCTGTAGATCTGCCTGCAAATTAAATTGAATAACATAGGCGATATTGTCAATTCCATGACATATGGGCGTGTTGTTCAACATATAATTAACTTCATGTATATAGAAAATAAAAAATTATTGTGTATACAGGTATAATGACATGAAGGATAAGATTAGTATTCATGCAGGGAATTACATATAATTACTTCTACCATACACTTCACTCTCAGGCCCCTGGAGGCTGGCATAATGGTATTCCCGATTTCACCAAGTGTTGTTGACCTCTCTGCTGGCCTCTCTTGTAAGAGGGATGTTACCTTCATGGCCATTAGATATAATAATGAATACTATGTATGAGAACAAACCCAAATTATATAGACTTGGGAACAACGAGAGAATGAACATGTTGACTAACTAATTAATGGAGGAGAACAACTGCTAATGATCCGTAGAGTGATCCCTAGGTTCTGATATATAATGGTGTGAAGGCCATCTGGAAACATCTACAAGTATGTTGGACAACTGAGAGGGGGGGTGAATCAGTTGTTACCGTGCTTAAACAATTATGCTTATTTTAAACTCTTTACAAAGAACTCAATGACAATCACAATAATGCAGGGAAATAAGCAATAACACATTCAACATCAGTCACATATATGAGATACACAGAGACAGATATTTCCTGAGGAAACCCATAAAGAGTAAAAACCTCTTCTTCTTTATATGATAAGTAATCTTTACATTCTTTACATTATCATATATATGAGCACCAACTCATAGTGAGGCTGCAACCTCTGTTTTGCAAGATGCTACTTGCTGAGAGCACCAACTCTCTAGTTTCTCTAGCACCAACTAGAAGGAAGAACCAACTCTCTGGTTTCTCTAGAACCAACTAGAAGGAAGCACCACCTCCCCAAGTGTTCCAGAACCAAATGGATGGAAGCACCAACTTCCAATCATACAGGCACCAACCTGTAAAACAGAGAACAACAGTTCTCACTTGCACCACCTTGCCACCCTGGTTTCTCTGGTTGCAACCAGATGGAAGCTACAACTCCCTATGTTCAAGCACCCACTTGAACCTCTAAGGACAACAGTCCTCCCTATCACCTCCCTACCACCCTAAAATATAAATATTTGTTACTAAAACTTATTATAGCGATATAAAGTTCTTCAATGGCTTACCAGTCTCATCACTGTTTTGCTACACTACGCTTCTCTGTCTGCACCAGTGTGTTCTGCACACTCCTCTATGCTTTATGTTCTTATCCATTTATGCAATGTGTACCATGTCCATTTAATGCACCATTCCTCTACTATGCATTTCTTCTGCTGCTCTCTACCTCCTTATTCACTTGTCAATCCCACTCAACATCAACCACACTCATCTCTTCTTTGTTCAACATTCTTGTAGTATCTGTCCTGCTTCTGCATGCAATCTGTGCCATGCTTCTGCATCCTCTCACAACACCAATGTTCTCCTCATCGGGGTGTTTACTGCCACTCTCTCTTGCACTGCTTTCCTACAACACATCTCAACACCCTCCTCACTCTGCATCTCCTCCCCATCTCAAGTCCTCTACCTGATCATCATCACAACTCTTCAATTTCTCTGGCGGTTCCACCCACGCGTCCAACATCACTGTATGTTATGCTGAGATTCCTTAGCCTCTCTAGAAGTTGAGACTCTTCATCTTTTCTGGCATAATCGAGCTCATCCTCTGGCAGAAACCATTAGTCGTTTCTTAGAAGTTACACTCTGAAGTGCAGCCGTAGCTCTCCGATCTTATTCAAATTCACCTGCACCATTGGATTGACTTCATAGAATCTTGCGTTCATTTATCCATTTCGAACTTCGGCATTTCAAGATCCCCGTGGTGAAGATTTCATTACACTCCATGTTTCGATCCCCAAAACTCCGAAATGGAGCTTGTCTGCACTAGCTCCTTCCTCCATCTTCCGCCAATGTGACCAATGAATGTGACTAAAGCCTACACCAAAAGCGTATTTCACACTTTCGCATTTCAGATATTCTGTGATGAGTCGTCTCGACTCTCCATGTCACGAGCTCCGAAATAGAGCTTGGCTTCTATAACTCTGCTCTTCAGCTCTCGACCATGTGACCACGAGAGGTGATCGAGTGCTTATTTATTCCACAGAGTGACCACTGGCTGTGACCACGGCCTACACCAAAAGGTGTTTTCTCATTTTGGCACTTCGACATTTCGCATGTCACGAATTCCTGTTGTGAGGCATCTCGACTCTCCAAGTCGCAATCTCCGAAAATCCATGTCGTAACTTCTCATTTTGGCATTTCGCGATTTTGCATGTCACGAATTCCTGTTGCAAGGCATCTCGACTCTCCCAATCGCGATCTCCGAAACTTCATGTCGAAATTTCGCCTTTCGACATTTCACGATTTCACATGTCACGAGTTTGAGAGGTTAGGGAACCATGTTCCTTTGAATTTGCAGTCAGGGAAATGACGAGCTATTGTCATATGCCCAATGGACCCAACGGTCCATATCTTGTCGTGAATTCGACACTTCACGTGCCTTCCTTTTGCCTAATTCGGGATTTCAGCGTTTCGCATTTCCCCACTTTGGGACTCTTGTGATGAAGAGTCTCTTCACTTGACTCTTCCAACTCCCAGTATATGAAGCTTCGAAATGGAGTTGGATCAAAGGTCCACACTCTAGATGATTCGACGGTCTAGATCTCTTCGCGATTTCACATATCACGATTTCGGCAGTCTGGTTGTGAGTGTTCTTGAAACCTCCAAGTCCATTATCCAAACCTCCGAAATGGAGTCGGATCAATGGTCCAGATAAAACCTTGATCTGATGGCTAAGATTATTTCATGATTTTGCGTATCGCGATTTTGCATTTCGCGACGTCGAGACTCATATAGTGAGAGTTCTTGATATCTCCATCTCCCAGTATTCGAAATCTCTGTATCCAATATTCCAAAATGGAGTATCATCAACGCTTCGATCTTGCCTTTGGATTGCTGCTATTCTTCCTTGCCTGTCTGTCTGCCATCGTTGCTGCTTTTCTTTCCATCAATGACATGCACGCTCTTCTTGTAAACATGCCAACAATATCCCCCTTTGGCATTGATGGAAACCCTGAACAGCTGCGCTAATCTGTTTGGACCTCCAACTGTAGCATCCAATCTGGACCATTCCTTTTCTCCCCTTTTGACATCAATGTTAAAGAAAACACGCTCCCCCTGAGCTGTTGCAGTATGTTTAGGAGGTATCATATATTCAACCAATACAAACTCCCCCTAACAAGATGGACTCTCTTAGATGTGAGATGGGATGACACCCAGCTTCTGTCGGAGATATTCAAATGGTGTCTTGGCTAGGGGTTTAGTAAATATGTCTGTAGTTTGTTCTGTGGTTGGAATGTAATGGACCTAAACAATTTGATTGGTGACCCTCTCTCTCAAAAAATGGTATTTTATGGGAATATGCTTGGTCTTGGAGTGGAATACAGGATTCTTGGACACACCGATGGCACTAGTGTTATCACAATGGATTGGGATCGGTGCAACGTATTTTACCTCCAAGTCTGCAAGCGTCTGAATCATCCATAATACCTGACTGCAACAGGTACCAAAAGTAATGTACTCTGCCTCTGTAGTTGATAAAGAAATGGAACCTTTCTTTTTACTCAACCATGCTACTAGAGAATCTCCTAAGAAGAACGCACCTCCACTCGTGCTTTTCCTTTCATCCATGCAGTTATCCCAATCAACATCTGAGTAGACTGATAATTGAAAATTCTGATTCTTAGGATACCATAGGCCATAGTTCATTGTTTCTTTCAAATATCTGAATACCCTTTTGACAGCTAGCAAATGACTCTCTTTAGGTGCAAACTAATATCTTCCTACCATTCCAACAACATGCATTATGTCTGGACGAGATGCTATGATGTACAAAAAACTACCTATCATTGAAATATATGAACTCTGATCAACATCAGGTG
>ML778676.1:92186-127553 GCA_009831015.1 Picea engelmannii
TACTTCCATGGGATCATTAACTTGATCTTCATTATCTGCTTCAAGTTCTTCATCTTGTACTACAACATCATTTCTGCTACTACTTGGTGCTTTCTGCATAAAGTTAGGGGACAAATCTAACTTTATAATTACAAACAATCATGGAAAATTAGTGCATGTATAAAACATTATAAAAATTTGAGAATACAATAAATATTAAAACAGATAATGAATGTATACACCATCGAATGATATTCATTTGATCCCCCGTCCATGTGCCCATATTTTATACAATGTTTTGTAGCTATCGCTATTAAAACTCTTTCGAGACGTTTAGTACAATAATGTTTGCAAGGGAAATAACATTTACTGTCACCCTTTTCACCCTCTTTAATTCTTTTCCCAGCTCTAATGTTTTCTGACATTCTTCCCCACAGAATTATACTGAAACAAATACCTGTTTTTTGTTCGCCGAGAAGACCCGCAAACCCTTTTTGAAGCATCATTATTATAGAAAACTTGTCGCAACATCCGTTAAATGCAACACATTTATAGATTTTATAACTTCACAATTCTGATGTTATAAAAACCTAAGTGACCGTTAGTATTTTGACTTGGTCAACATACTAAGGTGATCGTTGGAGGGGGAAAACCTAGTTTCCACAACGTTGCAATTGCGACAACAATCTTAAAAAATGTGGCAAGAGAGACGTCTATGTCATAAACATGGCAAGAGAGACGACTATGTCATAAATGTGACAAGAGAGACGACTAGATGGAAAATGTGGCAAGAGCAACGACAACGTGGCAAGAGAGACATCAACGTGGCAAGAGAGACGACTAGGTGGAAAACATGGCAAGAGAGACAACAACATGGCAAGAGAGACTTAAACGTGGCAAGAGAGATGAAAACATGGAAATACCGACGTTATCGGAAAATATGAATTTTTGTTTTTTTAATTTCCTCTATTTTGCGACAATATGGACAATTTTTTCCATAATGCCGCAAATAGAACATCGGAATTTTTACAATATGTACTAGTGGGACTTGGTCGAGGTATATTGTTACTCGTATGGTTTTTTTTTTCTACTAAATATGTTCTTGCAGGTGCAGGGTTCGAATCCCCTCATTGAGTTAGTTACCCCTCTACACCCAAGTGGCGGTTGCAGAGCATGAGTATGGGTATGAGATGGGGAGGGGCACAAGAGATGCAATGATGGGGCCTGACTTTGCCTACAAAAGGACAATGCTGAAGACTCCAGCTTCAACCACCAATATGGCTATGCATCATCACACAATTAAAAATATAACAACAACCAAAGTAAAATGCACATCATAATAAGTATTATTGAAATATTATATATATTCTCTACGGATATGCCATGTTAGGTATGAAATCAAGTTTGTGAGTGTTTTTTTTGGGTTGTCATTTACAGGTATTGGAACGAAGGGAAAGAAACATGGCCACGAATGCTTCCAGTGGGTCAATGGTGGTGAAGGTATTGGGATCTAGAGCTTTGGAAGCATATGGTCATTTTGAGCTCACTGTGTTGGACACCATGATAAATTAGAAAATAAAAGAACATTAAGGATAATAGATCTTAAGTTACCTGAAGTCAAGGTAATCAAGATTTTATAACATCGCTTGATAGGTTTTCCTCTTCATTTTCATTTTTGCATATGCCCACTGCCCAGATGGAGAATTTCTTGTGGGAAATTATCATTCTTTTGTTGCTTTGATAGACGGTTTTCCAGGTGAGTCATTCTCCTTTTTTCCTTCTTGTTGCTTTATCTTTCGTCGGTGGAGAGCCTCTGTGAATCTCGGAAAATAAAATCCGTAAAATTTTCAATTATGCAAAATTGGGATTTCAGTGATTGTAAATTATGATTTTGGATTAATTTTGGTTCTTTGAATCTACATATATTCAATCAAAATTACAGTTTCCCCAATTTTAAACTAGCATTTCAACAATTTTTTATCTGTCTTGGTGGAAGCTAGGCAATTTGAGTGCCCTGTATCAAACGCCCCGTTCCGACCCGATCTCACGGTTTTGTGTGGTTACCGACTATGAATGATTGGCAACCTGTTGAGAAGGTAAAAATGAGGACTAACTCGCTTACCTTTTTAGGGGAAGGAGGAGGAATCCAGGTTGTATACTGAGTGGAGGGTGTGACAGATTCCTTTGGCTGCATATCTGCCTGCAAATTAAATTGAATAACATAAGCGATATTGTCAATTCCATGACATATGGGCATGTTGTTCAACATATAATTAACTTCATGTATATACAAAATCAACAATTAATGTGTATACAGGTATAATGACATGAAGGATAAGATTAGTTTTCATGCAGGGAATTACATATAATTACTTCTACCATACACTTCACTCTCAGGCCCCTGGAGGCTGGCATAACGGTATTCCCGATTTCACCAAGTGTTGTTGACCTCTATGCTAGCCTCTCTTGTAAGAGGGATGTTACCTTCATGGCCATTAGATATAATAATGAATACTATGTATGAGAACAAACCCAAATTATATAGACTTGGGAACAACGAGAGAATGAACAGGTTGACTAACTAATTAATGGAGGAGAACAACTACTAATGATCTGTAGAGTGATCCCTAGGTTTTGATATATAATGGTGTGAAGGCCATCTGGAAACATCTACAAGTATGTTGGACAACTGAGAGGGGGGGTGAATCAGTTGTTACCGTGCTTAAACAATTATGCTTATTTTAAACTCTTTACAAAGAACTCAATGACAATCAAAATAATGCAGGGAAATAAGCAATAACACATTCAACATCAGTCACACATATGAGATACATAGAGACAGATATTTCCTGAGGAAACCCATAAAGAGTAAAAACCTCTTCTTCTTTATATGATAAGTAATCATTACATTCTTTACATTATCATATATATGAGCACCAACTCATAGTGAGGCTGCAACCTCTGTTTTGCAAGCTACTACTTGCTGAGAGCACCAACTCTCTGGTTTCTCTACCATCAACTAGAAGGAAGAACCAACTCTCTAGTTTCTCTAGCACCAACTAGAAGGAAGCACCAACTCCCCAAGTGTTCCAGAACCAAATGGATGGAAGCACCAACTTCCAATCATATAGGCACCAACCTGTAAAATAGAGAACAACAGTTCTCACTTGTACCACCCTGCCACCCTGGTTTCGCTGGTTGCAACCAGATGGAAGCTACAACTCCCTGTGTTCAAGCACCCACTTGAACCTCTAAGGACAACAATCCTCCCTATCACCTCCCCACCACCCTGAAATATAAATATTTGTTACTAAAACTTATTATAGCGATATAAAGTTCTTCAATGGCTTACCAGTCTCATCATTGTTCTGCTACACTGTGTTTCTCTGTCTGCACCAATGTCTTCTGCACACTCCTCTACACTTTATGTTCTTATACATTTATGCACTGTGTACCATGTCCATTTAATGCACCATTCCTCTATTTTTCATTTCGTCTGCTACGCTCTACCTCCTTATTCACTTGTCAATCCCACTCAACATCAACCACACTCATCTCTTCTTTGTTCAACATTCTTATAGTATCTTTCCTACTTCTGCATGCAATGTGTGCCATGATTCTGCATCCTCTCACAAAACCAATGTTCTCCTCATCGGGGTGTTTACTGCCGTTCTCTCTTGCACTGCTTTCCTACAACACATCTCAACACCCTCCTCACTCTGCATCTCCTCCCCATCTCAAGTCCTCTACTTGATCATCATCAAAACTCTTCAGTTTCTCTGGCAGTTCCACCTATGTGTCCAACATCACTGGGTGTTATGCTAAGTTTCCTCAACCTCTCTGGAAGTTGAGACTCTTCGTCTTTTCTGGCATAATCGAGCTCATCCTCTGGCAGAAACCATCAGTCGTTTCTTAGAAGTTACACTCTGAAGTGCAGCCGTAGCTCTCCAATCGTATTCAAATTCACCTGCACCATTGGATTGACTTCATAGAATCTTGCATTCATTTCTCCATTTCGCACTTCGGCATTTCAAGATCCCTGTGGTGAATATTTCGTTACACTCCATGTTCCGATCCCCAAAACTCCAAAATGGAGCTTGTCTGCACTAGCTCCTTCCTCCATCTTCCGCCAATGTGACCAATGAATGTGACTACAGCCTACACCAAAAGCGTATTTCACACTTTTGCATTTTAGATATTCTATGATGAGTCGTCTCGACTCTCCATGTCACGAGCTCCGAAATAGAGCTTGTCTTCTATAACTCTGCTCTTCAGCTCTCGACCATGTGACCACAAGAGGTGATCGAGCGCTTATTCATAAAGCGCTTTTGCGATTTCTCATTTCGGCACTTTGGCGTTCCTGTGGTGATGAGTTCTTGATGCTCCATGTCCCAGTATCTGACGCTCTGAAATGGAGCTTGGTTGCACTAGCTCCTTCCTCCATCTTCCACAGAGTGACCACTGGCTGTGACCACGGCCTACACCAAAAGGTGTTTTCACATTTTGGCACTTCGACATTTCGCATGTCACGAATTCCTGTTGTGAGGCATCTTGACTCTCCAAGTCGCGATCTCCGAAAATCCATGTCGCAACTTCTCATTTCGGCATTTCGTGATTTTTCATGTCACAAATTCCTGTTGCAAGGTATCTCGACTCTCCCAGTCGTGATCTCCGAAACTTCATGTCGCAATTTTGCCTTTCGACATTTCACGATTTCACATGTCACGAGTTTGAGAGGTTAGGGAACCCTGTTCCTTTGACTTTGCAGTCAGGGAAATGACAATCTATTGTTAGATGTCCAATGGACCCAACAGTCCAGATCTTGTCGTGATTTCGACACTTCACGTGCCTTCCTTGTGCCCAATTCGGGATTTCAGCGTTTCGCATTTTGCCACTTTGGGACTCTTGTGATAAAGAGTCTCTTCACTTGACTCTTCCAACTCCCAGTATCCGAAGCTCCGAAATGGAGTTGGATCAAGGTCCACACACTAGATGATTCGACGATCTAGATCTCTTCGCGATTTCACATATCGCGATTTCGGCAGTCTGGTTGTGAGTTTTTTTTATACCTCCAAGTCCCGATATCCGAACCTCTGAAATGGAGTCAGATCAATGGTCCAGATCAAACCTTGATCTGACGGCTAAGATTATTTCATGATTTTTCATATTGCGATTTCGCATTTCGCAACGTTGGGACTCCTATAGTGAGAGTTCTTGATATCTCCATCTCCTGGTATTCGAAATCCCTGTATCCGATACTCTGAAATGGAGTCTGATCAATGCTTCGATCTTGCCTTTCGATTGCTGCTATTCTTCCTTGCATGCCTGTCTGCCATCGTTGCAGTTGTTCTTTCCATCAATGACATGCACGCTCTTCTTGTAAACATGCCAACAATCTCCCCCTTTAGCATTGATGGAAACCCTGAACAGCTGCGCTAATCTGTTTGGACCTCCAACTGTAGCATCCAGTCTGGACCATTCCTTTTCTCCCCTTTTGACATCAATGTCAAAGAAAACACGTTCCCCCTGAGTTGTTGCAGTATGTTTAGGAGGTATCATATATTCAACCAATACAAACTCCCCCTAACAGGATGGACTCTCTTAGATGTGAGATGGGATGACACCCAGCTTCTGTCGGAGATATTCAAATGGTGTCTTGGCTAGGGGTTTAGTAAATATATTTGTAGTTTGTTCTGTGGTTGGAATGTAATGGACCTAAACAATTTGATTGGTGACCCTGTCTCTCAGAAAATGGTATTTTATGGGAATATGCTTGGTCTTGGAGTGGAATACAGGATTCTTGGACACACCGATGGCACTAGTGTTATCACAATGGATTGGGATCGATGCAACGTATTTTACCTCCAAGTCTGTAAGTATCTGAATCATCCATAATACCTGAGTGCAACAGGTAGCAACAACAATGTACTCTTCCTCTGTAGTTGATAAAGAAATGGAACCTTTCTTTTTACTCAACCATGCTACTAGAGAATCTCCTAAGAAGAACGCACCTCCACTCGTGCTTTTCCTTTCATCCATGCATTTATCCCAATCAACATATGAGTAGACTGATAATTGAAAATTCTGATTCTTAGGATACCATAGGCCATAGTTCATTGTTTCTTTCAAATATCTGAATATCCTTTTGACAGCTAGCAAATGACTCTCTTTAGGTGCAAACTGATATCTTCCTACCATTCCAACAACATGCATTATGTCTGGACGAGATGCTGTGATGTACAACAAACTACCTATGATTGAAATATATGAACTCTGATCAACATCAGGTGAGTCATCATCCTTGCTTAATTTGCATCCAGTAACCATAGGTGTGCCCACAGGTTTAGAATCTTCCATTTGAAAACTTTTCAACATTTCTCTTAGATATTTTTCTTGAGAAATGAACATCCCTTTAGACCTCTATGTAATTTGTAGACCAAGAAAAAATGACGGTTCATCTATCATAGACATTTCAAACTTAGACTCCATGGTAGAAGAAAACCATTGTACCAATGATTCCTTATTACATCTGAATATGATGTCATCTACATAGACCAACACGATGAGCAAATCATTATCCTCTATTTTGATATATAGATTGTTTTCAACTATTCCTCTCTTGAACCCTTTGTCTTTGAGATAGGTATCCAGTCTATGATACCAAGCACGAGGGGCTTGTTTTAACCCATATAAATCTTTCTTCAGCTTGCATACTAAGTCAGGGTTATTAGACAGTTCGAAACCCTCTAGTTGTTCCATATAGACTTCTTCACTTAAATCTCCATTTAGAAAAGATGACTTGGCATCCATTTGATAGACTTTAAACCTTTTATGACAAGCATAGGCAATAAATATTTTGATAGCTTCTAATCTTGCTATGGGCGCAAATGTTTCATCAAAATCCAATCCTTCTATTTGAGCATACCCTTTACAGACCATTCTTGCTTTGTTCCTGACAACTTGTCCCTGCTCATTCAACTTATTCTTAAAGATCCATTTGGAGCCAATGATATTTTTACCTTCTGGTCTATGAACCATCTCCCACGTATTGTTTTTCTCAATCTGATCAAGTTCGTCATTCATTGCTTTAACCCAATGGTCATATTTGCTAGCTTCATTAAAATTCTTGGGTTCCAGCATGGATATGAAAGCTATATGTGATTGTTCGGTGTTTTTGATTAGCTTTCTCCTGATTTGTACACCTTTGTCTTTTTCACCAATTATCTGACTTGCAGGATGATTCTTTTGAGTGATTCTGGAGGAGGAATTTGAAGTTGTCTACTGATTTGAGTATGTCTGAGTATTTGTGTATTCATTTGATTCAGAGTCTTTGTTTTCTTATTCTTGGACCTGTTCATCTTCAGCTTTAGCTGTGTCTTCTGTAGAAGACTCATTACTATATACCTCTCTTGCTGGGATTCCTTCATCAACTTTTACGTCAATACAATCAACCATTTTATGTAGCCTCTTATTATAGCATTTGTATCTTTTATTGTTTGTAGCATACCCTAAGAAGATACCTTCATCAACCATGTCATCATATTTTCCAAGGTTCTCATCATTATTCTTTATGTAATATTTACTCCCAAAGACTTTGAAGTGTTTAATTGAAGTAGGTCTCCCATACCATAGTTCATAAGGTGTCTTGTCACTTTGTTGTCTAAGGTGGGATTTGTTAAGAACATGGACTACTGTGTGTATTTCTTCTACCCAGTAGGTTGGACCAATGTTCTTCTCGTTCATCATTGACCTGGCCATTTCCTGCACTATTCTGTTTTGCCTCTCAACTATTCCATTTTGTTGTGGAGTTCTTGGGATTGTGTATTCTCTCTTGATCCCATGCTTATCACATAATTCCTTGAAGTCACTTGACATAATCTCTCTTCCTCGGTCTGATATTATTTCTTTTAATCTCTTGCCTATTTGAGTCTCAGTTAAATCCTTAAATATTTTAAACTTCTCAAATGCTTTGGCTTTTTCCTTGAGAAAGGCAACCCAAGTAAGTTTGGAGTAATCATCAATAATCATCATGAAGTAGTTTTCTTTCCCTGTGCCTTCCTATCTTGATGGTTCACATAAATCCATATGAACTAGTTGGAGTGGTTTCTCTATTGAAGTAAATCTCTTGGACTTAAATTGTGTCCTGGTTAGCTTTCCTACTTGGCAGGGTTTACACATTGAATCTTGGGGCTTTGATATTCTCGAAAGATCTTTTACTGCCTCGAGATTTTTGAGTTTGATTAAGTGGTCAAAGTTTAGATGTCCAAGTCTCCTATGCCATAACCAACTTTCATCATGTTTTCTCAGATGTCACTCTTCTCTATTTTCTTTTAGCACATATACATTATTTTCTGTTCTTATGCCTTTGGCCACCACTTGTCCTGAGTTTACAGACTTTATCTTGCAGTCCTTGGACGTGAACACCGCTTCACATCCTCTATCACACATTTGACTTACACTGAGCAGATTATGTTTCAGCCCATATACAAGTAGAACATCTTGGGCTTTTCCTTTGCCATTACTTTAAATCACCATGCCTTTACCCTTTATTTTACCTGGAGCATCATTTCCAAAGGTTACATTTCCTGATTTGCTTTCGCTTAGAGATAGAAACTTACCTTTGTCTCCCATCATATGTTTGGAGCATCCACTGTATATATACCAAGGATTCATTTTTCTTTGAGCTGACAACACTAATCCACACTTGCCACTTTCTTTCTTCTTCCAAACCTTGACATTTTCAGCAGGGGAATTCAAATCTGGTTCATAGTTCCTTAATCATCAGTCAATAGATTTATGTCCATAGTTATGATAGATGTAGCATTCAATCTCATTGTTCAATAGGTCAAAATTATTGTTGCAGCGTTGTCTACTCATTGACTATTGATTATTTCTTGACCTCCTTAGTTGCATGTCTCTAGACTTAATTTGACAATTTGCAATTTGTGAAGGCTTGTTACTTGGCTGTATCATTCTTTGTTGTGGCAAGTATTTATTCCTTTGAAATATTAATTTCTCATGTCCAAGTCTTAAGGAACAATTTACAACTTTGTGACCAAAGTTAGAACAGTAGAAACAATAGCCATAGAAAAATTCTTTGTACCTGGAAAATGGTTGTCTTCTTTGAGCAAATCGATTTCTTCCATGTTGATGACGTCTTTCAGCAGGGAGTGCATTATTTCTTTGTTCTATAGATTCAGTCCTGGTACTTTTTTCTTTACTCATCCTGGGTGGCTGATTGTCTTCCTTTTTTTCTACAGGTTTGTTGTTGTCATTGGTTGTAGATTTGACAAACTTGATGGGTTCTTCGTTTCTTGGCTTACCACTACTTGATCCCTCTTCATAACCCAAACCAATTTTCAGATTTGGATTCCTTTGCTGATTCAGAATGGTGGCTAATCCTTTTGAGGATTTGATACTTGAAAGATTCTGATTATACAAGGCTTGAAAATTCCATTTGTTTGTCAAATTCCTTTCTTCACACTCTTGACGACCGTACATGTCTGTCAAACATCCAATGTAACAAACTACCATGTGGAAACTATGGAGAGATTTTACCAAATATATTTTCATCGCACCAGATTGTCATAATTGTGACACTCATAGAGATTTTGTTAATGTGACATGTTGGTTTGACACGTTTCATTTTACAAGAAACCATCATCATCCAAGTCATTGTCATTTTACCGATTCCTTTGTTCGTTAGTCCGACATAGGTATGCGTAATTATTGTCAGAAATATGATGTAGACACCATTGAAATGGAGACCTTATGGTTGGCCACTTATGTTAGAGTGGTGACGCTCTAGAGGGTGTAGTCTGTCGATGGTCCAACGATATGGTGTGGTAGATCCATCAAATCTATGAGGCCATGGTGGGAAACTTCCATTGGAGTGGTAACACATGAGAGATCCAAGTTCGTTGGGGTTGCGATGGACAAGAGGGAATAGTTCGTTGGAATACCAATGTATGTTCGATGATGAACCAAAGCATCAAATATCTGACACCTGTATAATAAAGTAAAAAAAAATTCAAATTGTTGTTGAACACTGCATTGGACATAGGGAGAAGATAGATGTGTTGGATTAAGAAGTCGAAGAGTTTGAGCGAGATGTAGATGAAAATGTTCTCAATATATGATGATATAGACAATTAGTATTAGGGTTCTATTATTGAATAAAACCTTAATTAAATATTGTTAGAGCCTCCACATCTAAAAATGCACAGTCATTGATGAGTGTCCAAAATGACATCCTTTTTTCTCCTCCCTATAACCTTTTTTATCACCCTTTTCCCACTTTTACACCTTTCCATCACTTATCCCATTCACTAGCATGCATTTTTTGACCAAGGTATAACTATGTCATTTCAATTATCATTCTTACATATTTAGGGCATAATCTACTTCATTTTTATGCTAACTGATGAAATGTACAAGAATAACTTGCATAGGCATACATGTACTCTTGAGGCATTAGGATCAGTTGTTGTAACACCTTTTCATGTTGCTGCAACAACCCTTGTACACGTGTTTCCACACCCTTTGTTTTTTTGCAACACCTCTTGTGCAAGTGTTGCAACACTTTCTGTGTTGCTGCAACACCTCTTGCACATCTCTTCTAAGGCTTCATGTTGTTTCAACACCTCCACTACGCGGTCAAGGCTTGACCATGTTGTAACAATTGGATGGATCAGAAATGGTCAATATTCACTAACAATAGTTGGATTGGTCGAGTAAGGACAAGGATAGTCAAATGGTTGACACACCCGACAACAACAATAAATGAATTGGACCATTCACCAGCGAATAAGGAAAAACATAAAGAACAACTAGACATAAATCAGTTTCTTGTTTAGTCGGTTGATTCAGTCGTAGATATTTTAGATTTACCATTGTAACAAATTGAGGAACAATCAAGATTCTCAAGGTTGTCCTTTGATCTCATGAGAAAAATAAGGAATGTAATAGATGTATAAATTGTCCTTCATTCGAGCATGATAGGGGGAGGAGAGACAAACAAACAGAGGATAGAGAACACAAGTCATGTACTTTCTTTTCTACAATTTAATACACAACTCTTATTCATGTTCGAATTGTGGAATGCATTGATTTGAGTATTTAAGCATTTTACTATACTCTTATACCAATACCTTGTCTAAGGAGGTAGGCCCCCCTCCTTAGCTCGGTATTGTTTGTATCTTTTGTACTTTGTAGAAGTAGTCATAGCATCATTTCTCTCTTTTCATTTATTTTCAACAATTCCTTTATTAACATCTTGCTTTAACTCTAGCTCTCCATTACTGTAGCTCAAGATTGTTGTAACCCAGTACTAACATTGCAGGGTATTTTTTTCTGACTTGTGAGTGAATAGTTGTAGCATATTTTCCATATTTCCATTTATTTCCAACAATTCCTCTATTAACATCTTGTTGATTATTGTAGCAAGGCATCATTCTTTTATTGATGAATGAATAGTTGTAGCGTCTTTTCTACATTTTCATTTATTTCCAACAATTCCTCTATGTAACTTTGTTGAAATTATACTATTTTCCTTGATGTGATTCTGGTTGATGTAACTCATATTGCTGCAACTCCGCATCAGAACCTTTAGCATTCTAGCTGACAATTGTATGGTTTATAGTTTGAGGTTGTTTATTTCCTTTGTTTGCAAGCAAAATGTGTGTTGATTCTTATAGCTTGAGCTTCATTGCATCTCAGTACATGAGCTGTAACATATCCCTCACATTAATCAAGATAATCTTAATACTTGAACTTGAGTCACCTTTAATTTTCATGCAAGAGTGATTTACTTGTTGTTTTAGACTTCTAGATGTAAACTATGTATGGAGTTTATGAAACATCCAACATTTTGAGTGGACACTCCACCCATCATCAGGGACTATTGAAGCCAAAATTATTTGAAAAGATAGTTGAGGAATAGAGGTTATAAAGGTTAAATTGTTTTGAAAGTTGGAAGAATGTGGACAAGAAATAGTCATTATGAAACAAAAAAAAACTTTTATAACCTCCTTTCATCAACTATCTTTTCAAATACTTTTGGATTCAATAGTCCCCGATGACGGGTCGACTGTCCAATCAAAATGTTGGACATTTCATAAAATCCATACACAATTTACATCCAGATGTCTAAAACAACATTATGGGGAACTGTAAAAACCTGCACACAGTGATTTACTTTTTCATAAGTGTGATTTATTTCTCCTACAAGAGTGATTTACCTTTCAGCAAGTGTTATTTACTTTTTTTCAAGTGTGCCATTTACTTTCCCGCAAAGTGAGTTTCCATATCTGCAAGTGTGGATTTGAAGTAGCTTAGTTTGGTGACTTCACAAAGCATTCCTATATCTTTCCTTGTGATATTCATTTAGACGTACTACAACTAATTGGAAATTACAACATTATACTTGCATATATGGTGCACAACAATTTGTAAGTTTGATACGACCTCAGATTGATAATTTAATGAACAACTCTTCAAATGCTTACTAAAATAATTAGAAAGTAATTGAAAAGTCCATTATTTTTGGTGATGTTATAGGGGAACTGTCAAAAGTGTAGGTGTTGTTTTGCTATTTTTTGGATTTTCATTACAGTAGATTGAGTGATATGCTTTATTTTCAACAATTTGTAGGATGTTTTTCTAGTCTCTTCCATGCACAAAGTTAGGGTTCAACAAGGTAGATTCATTAGTTCATCCAAAAAAGCCCCGTAAAGAAAACAGTGTAGGTCACTCTCAAGAGGGAAAGGAGCACAATTATCCAAACCATTTGTCACCTATAACAAGCTTTCTTGCAAAAAATAAACATGAGACCTCCACTCAAGAATCTAAGACTGTACATGGTTCTATGCACATAGAGGTTCCACTTTTAGAGTATATGATCAATGAAAAATACCACTTCGGGGAGTTCATATTTATTAAAGCACCTTCATAAATAGAATACAACCCTCAGAGGGAGATGGCACACACAAAACTGTCAAGGAGGAAACCTTTGCCTTCAGATTTCCAATTAGAGGATCAAATGAAGAGACCAAAATGAAAAAAATATCCCTCATTCATCCCTGTTGAATTTTCATGGTCTATCCAAAGAAGACCCCGACACCTTCCTCTTTGAATTAAACGTACTTTTTAGAAGTTATGATTATATGTCAGATGCCCAAAAATTAAAACTTTTCCCTGCCACACTCAAGAACATTGCACTACGTTGGTTCATGGACATGGGACTAGATGATGCAAAAATTCCTAGAAAAGTACGAAGATTATTGCAAATACAAAGAAAGGAGGGAGGAATTCTTCAAAATGACACAACATGAAGATGATAACATTGAGGATTATGTCGGAAGATTCAACTATAATTTGCAGAGGGAAAGGCAAGGAGATTTGGATCCCAAGACGTGACATGTTTTATTCCTGAGAGGAATCCAAGATGATTGCATTCGACTTCTCAATTTGATGGGTGGAGGAGGTATCTCCTAGCAATATTATGATTTCATCTTGGAACTTTTTCATAAATATTCCAGAGGTACTTCAAAAACAGGAAAAGGACCAAGAGATATATTAACAAGGATTGACAAGACTATTGGAGGTGGAGTCACAAGAGTAGAGATCGAGAATATGAGAGAGGATTTCAATACTGATATACTTAGTTCCTTGATCTCCTAGTTGGATACACTACAAATGAAGAAGAAGAAATAAGAGGTAGAATGAGATTTGGCTATATTTTTTCCAAAATGAAAAATGAAACACCCATAGAAGGAATGTCCATTGGACCAAATTGAGGTATGTGGAATATGCAATGAAAACCATGCTACTTGCAACTGTCCATCCTTGTGAGGATTAAAATATATCTATGAGAAGGTTGACGAACCAAAGAAACAATTATTTGTCTTTCATAAGAGACCACGAAAACCTAGACCTCAAGATATGGTTCAGGACAAATATTAGTATTTTAATTCATATTGAACTAACCCTTCCATGCAACATGCTTCTCATCCATGATGCATACCAACACAACAATGCTCCTCCTCCAAACCAGTTATGGCAGCATGGGTGGGTAAATCTGACTTTAGGACGCCTTCAACAACCCTTGACACAACCAACCATGCAACTTCCTCCTCCTCCACAGATGCAATGTAACACCCTGTTTTCCCACAAGACTATAATGATGATAAGAATTCATATATTTATGTTTATAAATCATGTAATCATGTTTTGATTTAATGAAAACACCAAGCAAGTGACTGAGAGGAAATAACCTTGAAAGTACTAGCCATGATACACTAGTGGGAATTGATGAAGAAAATATTGATCGAATGGTTAGGAAGGGTGGAGCTGAGTTGTTTTGTGAAGAAAAAAGGAATCTTGTTTAACAAGATAACTTATCCTTGCTAGAATAAACTCATACCTTCCAGCGTACCCGATCTGAATGGAGCCATGTGAACAATTATGGAAGTTCAGGGAAGTGGTTGAAGCAGTTAGTGGTTGTTGACAGATTGGTCTTTTGGAGAAGAAAAGGGCCAATTAAATGACCTAACAACATGATGTCATGGTTTTTCCCTTCATAATAGTAATTTTGGGTTGGAGGTTGTGTCTGCAAAGAAGCCACAAGAGTCCTGAGGGGATTGGTCAAGGAAGAGACCACACATGAGGCACAACGAAGACAAACTACCATAGAGCACACATGATCCACAATGAAGAAAAACCATTAGTTACCACACAAGAGGTACAACGAAGAAAAACCACTAGAGACCACACACAAGGCACAATGAAGACAGACCATCAAGAGATAAGTAGAGACATAAGAGAGAAAAATGCACACACACATAGAATGGATAGTCATCGGGAGTCTCATCTGAAGAAAGATCACAAGGAGTGTTTTGAGGCAGAGCCAATGAGCGAAAAACTCATACGAAGAAGGCGTAGTGAGCATAGATGTTTGTAGGTGCATATTGAAGAAGAGGAGAAAGAGGAGATATTTCCTTGAAGAAAATAGGAAGCTCGTCCAAATTTATGATAATCACCCTGAGACAGAGAAGACTCGAATCCAAACTGGAGAAATAGCAGATTGCATATTGGTGCTTACTAGATAGAAACCAACACTCATAAGGGGAGGTTTTCGAGGGGATATTTAGCAAGGAAGGGGCTCCCTTATGTAAAGGAAACCCAGTTGAGAAACCACTTGAAAAACATGTAGAGACCCTAAGCTCAGTGGGAAGGGGGAAAGTTTTGTTGTGGTCAGAGGAGGAAGGAAAGTAACCTTCCTGAATCATCCTAAGATTAGAAATGATTTGAATCATTCCCCTTGTGGTATCATTGCTTGACACGAGGGTGACGCAATGTAGGAAGGAAATCTACAATAAGGCCTAAGGTTGGGAGGAAAGGTGTCCTCTCTCAGTTAGTTGGTATTGGAAATTTCTCTGATCAGATAAGTGTATAACCTGATTCATTTAAATTGTGTATGAGTGATGTATGTATGTAATTTTATGATTTAATGGGAAATGTAAATTTTGTAACCAATAAATGGAACTTTTGATTAATTGGGATATGCTTGTTGTTACCATTGTTTAACCTGTTAAATTTTGAATTTGAATGTGTGTGGATGGTCTGGGTACTTGTGGACCATGCTAGTTTAGAGGAAAAATTGCAGGACATGGACAAAATATTTATCCATGGGGTTATGAGAGCATCGTTGGTTTGGGTAGGTCCACGTGTAAATTGGGATATATCAAATCTCCAAGAAACCCCAAGTCTTAGTTCGAAATCTTGCAGGAGATGCAAGAAATACACTTTCAATAAAGTTGAAGGGTCGTTGAAAGTCTCAGAATGATTTTCTCGATCCCTGAAGACTTGGTAAAATATGTTGAAACCCAAAAATTGGCTACGTTATAAAGTCGGGATGTCAACCAATGGAAACCTTGTGTTGGGTCAGGTAAGTTTGTAGTTGTTGATTTGGTAGGGTGAGTGGATCTCAACCATTCATTTTGGAAGGCATCTTGATTGGGAGTGATTAAGTGTCGGGACTTGTGTAAAGCCCAATAACAATGACAAAAAATCCTAAATACATAATGATCGTTTATCTATTGAGAACAACCCCGACAGTATATGGGTCATTGATGCCAGAAATCTCATCGTCGGGAAACTGAAGATTATTGAAATTGGGGGTAAAGGTATCTAGGAAAGTGTTGATGAAGATAAATGCTTGAGGATTGACAAGAGTTGACGATCAGTTTAAAGGTCATAGATAACCTCTGCCATAGATCATCAAAGGTCTCAGTTAAGTGATAAGGAGGGGGACAATGATGTCATAGTGACATGGCATGCCAACTCAATAGCCATCATGTTCTCGGTAGTTATATGTGTCATTAGGGGAGTGGTTGATAGGCATGAGTGGTCCAAAATGGGAGTTGGAAGCCTTATGAATTCGACTGCAATCGAGACTGTCAGATCTAGACATCCTTTGATACCAACCATTCATCGAAAAATGTCAAGCATGGGTCTAGAAGGGTGGATAAGAGCATGTGTCGACGACGACTTAGATCTTGAGATTGAATGATATTCATTGATTAGTAGGTGGGTGAGATGAGATATCAATCGTATATTTGTTGTAGGACCCACTAGTTCACCACAACTATGGTTATTTAGTGGAAGTTAATGGTCACACAATTTAGGGGTTTTGACATGATTAAAACCATTTATTTTCAAGACTCGAGAGTCGTTGGATCTGAGAATGCTCTGATGGATGGGTCATCATCAGAACATTCAGTATTGAGTGTTTAGTACTCTATGTAAGTATAATACCCTACGACAATGAAAAAAGGAGGCCCAAGTGATTGGGGTCATTGACCTGAAAGACCACTAGGCTAGGTAGAAGAATCTATGCCAGTGCCACATTGGATGGAATGAGTGGTAGTAGGACACATGGATGCCACATGGAAATATGGTGGATTTTGATGATGAGGAAATTTATATTTCGAGAGGCTCTAACTTTAGAATCCAATATTGGAACCAGGCATATTCACAGTCATTGGAAAGTTCTTGATGTGAAGAATCCATATATAAACCTTAGAGATATATGAGAGATGAGTTGAGAAAGAGAAGTTTCAACATCCCACCAGCCAGGAGAGGGTAAGGAGGTTGGGTGTGCTACAGAGTGGTATCAGAGAAGATTTCAAACTCTAGGATTGAAAGGGTCACCAAAGACACTCGAAATTGTTTAAGAAAATTTGTATTATTGTTTGACATGCATATTTTGAATTGGTATAGTGATTACTAATAATAATTTTTTTTTTATCACGTGGCATGTATGAAAGGAAACATAGGTGAATTGTACAAAAATGTATGGATGAAACCTCACATCTTAGAGATGAGGAATCAGATGGTCATAAGGATAGAGAAACCCCTCCAGATCTCATGAGAGATCAAGGAGAACAACAAGAGTTTATTACAGTGCTACAACAGAGCTTGAAAGAAATTCAAAAATATCTGCAGTAAGGTCCAAGTAATGTAGAGTTGCAATAGTTAGAGAGGTTGAAAACCCTTACCAATGCTAAGAAGCATGAATTATCTCACAATGATGTGGGAAGAATTTCTTCCAGAAAGAGGCATCGAGTTTCTAAGAAGGGAAGATCTGGTGGAATTGTTTCCATAGAATCGTTAATTAGGAAGATTACTTCAGTATAACTATCTTGTAGTGGTACAGAGTCAAGTGTCCTAAGAAGAAAAAGAGGAAGAATTCTCATAATTTTGTGACTGATGAATTCAATAAGGTTAAGTTGCCTACACTCTATTGAGAAATTAAGAAAAGAGAAGAAATTGAGGCATGGTTGTTTGGTTTGAAGAATTACTTCCAGGTACATAATTTCTCCATGAATACCAAGGAGAGGATCACCATTTTTAATTTGAATGGAGGAGCTTCCATTTGGTGGGAAGACCTCAAGGAAATCTAGATCACTTGGAAGTAGTTTGAGAAATACTTTTGAAAGGAATACCTATTAGAAAGGTATTATGATGACAAAATCAAGAAATTCCATGATCATAAGTTGGGACAACTTACCATGGATGCATATGCAAAAATATTTATGGAGATGTTGAGGTATGTCCCTTACCTCAAGGATGAGAAAGCGAGAGTGCAATATTTTCTCAATGGATTTCTATAGCCCTACCATGATAGGATTGAGTTTGACAAACCCAAGGCATTGGAGGAAACTATTTGGAAGGCCAAGTGTTGCTATGATTAGTCTAAGCATAAGCAATATCCTTCTAAGGAATGGCAAAGGAAGGATAATAGTAGATTCTAGAAGCAAGGATTCATGTCCTTTCTGCACAATAATTCAATAAAGAGTACATAGTTTGGTCACCCAAGCAGAAGTGTGCATCAGTAGAATTTTCCATCCCAAAGTTGATATAAGCTAATAGATAAAGCAAGAGAGAGAGTAGAGGAACCTAAGAAATGGCCCTTTCAATGCTGGGGATGTGGAGAACCACACCTATTGAGGGATTTTCCTCATAGACAACATAACAACAAAAATGTGTATAATGTGTTGGAGGCAATTAGAGTCAACAATGTAGCAAGAAGCGTGCCCAAAATTTATGCAGTTATAGAGAATCGACAAGTAGATCACCAAGCCTCTATGGTGGAATTGGAAGGTATTATTGCCAATCAACCTATTTCTATTTTATTTGACCCATGATCTAACCTTATTTATGTGTCACCTCATATTGTTGAAGCATGTTCATTACAGAGAAAGAAACATACAAGAGCATGGTTAGTCCAATTAGACACATGAACTAAGAGGAAAGTGGTTGAGTTGATTGAAGCATGTCTGATTGAAATAAGTGGGCTGCAGATTCGGGGCGTCTTGAATATCCTACCCCTAGGCTCATATGATGTACTATTGGGTATGGATTGGTTATCTTCCCACAAGAAAAAATTAAATTGTTATGAGAAAACTTTAGAATGTGAAGATGAAGAGGGAAATGAAATAATTTTGCAAGTCATTAGAAATCCAATTTCCATAAGGAAAATAATAGTGTTGCAACTCAAGAAATTTAGTTGAAAAGGGTGCCCAACATGCAAGAGCTTGGTTAGTCCAATTAGACACATGAACTAAGAGGAAAGTGGTTGATTTGATTGAAGCATGTATGATCGAGATGAGTGGACTGCAGACTTAGGAAGTCTTGAATATCCTACCCCTAGGCTCATATGATGTACTATTGGGTATGGATTGGTTAGCTTCCCACAAGCCAAAATTAAATTGTTATGAGAAAAAATTATAATGTGAAGATGAAGAAGGAAATGAAAGAATTTTTCAAGGAATTAGAAATCCAATTTCCGTAAGGAAAATAATAGTGTTGCAACTCAAGAAATTTAGTAGATAAGGGTGCCACTTATATGCTATACAAGTGCTTAGTTTGGTAGAGGGAAAAGAGTTGAAGGTTGAATATCACCCTATATTGTGGGAATTCACAGATGTGTTTCTATAGGAGATTCCCAGAATACCTCCAAAAAGAGATCTTGATTTCTCAATAGATCTTGTGCCTGGAGTAGTGCTAGCATCAAAAGTGCCTTACAGGATGAGCACACAAGAGCTAGTGGAGCTAAAGGTGTAGTTGAAGGAAATGTTGGATAAGTGTTATATCAGACCGAGTGTGTCTCTGTGGGGAGAACCATCCCTGTTCGTAAAGAAGAAGGATGGTACCTTGATACCATGTATTGATTATAGGAAGTTGAGCAAGATGACCATCAAGAACAAGTATCATTTTCCTAGGATATATGATCTCTTCGATCAACTCAAAGGAGTTGTAGTTTTCTCAAAAATTGATTTGAGGTTGGGATATCACCAAGTCATAATCAAGGATGAGTATATCCACAAGAAAACCTTTAGAAAAAGGTATGCACACTATGAGTTCATAGTGGTGCCATTTGAACTTACAAATGTGCCAACCACATTCATGTGTCTGATGAATAATGTGCTCAACAAGTATTTGGACAAGTTTGTCTTAGTATTTTTGGATGGCATTTTGGTGTATTCCAAGAAAATATAAGAGCATAAAGAACATCTCATGATGGTGTTAAAAATGTTGAGAGAACACCAGTTGTACACTAAGTTCAACAAGTGTGATTTCTTTAAAAACGAAATCCAATATTTAGGCCACATAATCTCAGCAGAAGAAGTGGTAGTAGATCTAGGAAATCATGAATTTCTTGCCCCTAAGAATGTAACATAAGTAATATCCTTCATGGTATTAGATGGATATTACATGAGATTAATAAATGGATTTTCCAAGATTGGTAATCCTATTACTTCATTGCAGAGAAAGGGGAAGAAGTTTGTATGGTCACCAGAGTGTGAAGATAGCTTCCAGTAGTTGAAGTATCTTTTGACCAATCTGAATATTGTGAACCAAGAAAATGATTTATTGGTTTGTACATATGCTTGCAAAGAGGGAGTAGGAGGATTTCTCATGAAAGATGGGAAAGTGATTTCTTATGAATCATGAAAATTGTAACATCCTGCTCTACTGAGCACACTTTTATTGACATAATTCTGTGAGGACACTTGCGTGCAAGTGATCCAGTTATGACATATTATGATATAGTTTCTATTATGGATTATGGATGTTGATGGCATCAATGTATTTCCTTGGAATGCGGATTGAGTCAGGGGGTGGGATGTATTGTTTGAGTATTTCATTTTACGCACATATGACATATGATTTCTTTCGGTATGATTATGTATATAGATTATTGACATTGTTTTTGTCGGTGGATGTAGGTTTGACGATGCTTGATAATCCGACTCACATAAGGAGTAGAGGGGCCATGCAAAGAAACCAAAACTCTGCAAAAATCCCTTCCCTTCCTTAGCCCTAGTTTTTCATACTATTTTGAGTTTTGGACTCAACCTTCCCCTCCAGCCCTTTCTTCGTATACAACCCTTTCTCTTTTCCCAAGTGATAAGTTGGTTGTGAGAAGCTAGTGTGGGATTGATGCACTTGGAGCCATGATAGAGGAGCCCAGACCTAGTTCGTGGAGCGATTGTCGACGAAGGTTGTAATCCTTTTGATCTTAATATTGAATAAAAGAATTCATTCTTGTCCCAAAACGTTATGTCTATATGATTTTGTTTATTTATGCATTTATGTCTATATCTGAACATTAAAAGTGATAAGTAGAGTTTGTATGTGTTGTAGCATCATTTTCCTAAGTTTTTGCAAGTCATCTTTGGGAGGAGACCCACAATCCAGGAAGCTACAAAAAGCGAAAGAGGTCTACGCCATCCGCAAGGACTAAAGGTGCACCCATTGACCTTCTTTCCTCTCTCTTGTCATTCAATTTAGATAGTTTTCGGGTAGCTTAAAGGTAGAACAATATTTTAAGGGAATTCAATGCTCCACCAGTACCTAGACCCATTATAGGGGGATTTTCCTCGTAGCAAAGGGAAGAGAGGGAAGGAGGGTAAGAGGGGGAAGAGAAAGAGATCTCAGAGGGAGAGAAATGACATCAAAAGGAGGTGAGAAGAGGAATACTTAGGAATAGGAGAGGGAACATGCTCTAGAGTGCACATGCGTTCATAGAGCGTGTGTACATTCCTAGAGTACATGCTTGTTATTAAAGCAAGTGTGCATTCTTTTCATTTCAATTTTTTTTCGGACATGAGTGACAACTCTAGCATGTGTTTTTTGAGTTGGTTTCCGCATATTTAGGTTCGGAATGAAAAACCTAGTGCTTTGGTCTCCAAATAAATTAAAGCCTCCAATTTTATAAATACCTCTCAATATATCTATTTTTGAAGTTATTTTTCTATAGGCTACATAAATGCGTGGTTAATGAACTACATACACATACAAAGTCAACTATGCAAATTCCAAATATATAATTTAAAAACTATATATTGTTTACTATTTTTAATATATTTGTGTCTTGACATATATTAAAATCCTAAAATACACACCTCTTTGATTTATGCTATAACATTTTTATAATCTTAACCATTTTAAAATAAGTTATATGTTGGAAGAAATTGAGATCTACAATTATACAATTTTTTTAAGGAAATTTCATTATTAAGGTACTCAAACTCCTACACTAACTGAAAATATACATTATATTATGCTTGAAAAATAACGTACAATTGTTAGAAAAACTCAAATTTCACATAGTTATTCACAAATTCTATAAATAAAAATTATATATTCGAAAAGCTAATTCAATTTCCTACATTTCATCTTTTCACATTATATTCAAATCCATTGTAAAAGTACCTTGAATAATCCTTTCAAGTTAATATATTGTTGTTTTTCCATGTTTGCATTGCCACTAACTATATACCATTTTCCAAAATAAAAAAAAATTATTGTTTTTAAAGCTCTATGAAAACAACAACTTTATGTTATGTGTAGCTCAAAAATTTAATGAAAAACATTATTGGTTTTATTTTTATTTTTTTCCATATTATTTATTATATAAAAATTAAAAAATTATTATTTTTGTAATTTCATTATAACCACAACATTGTATTATATATAACTTGTAAGTTTGATTAAAATCATAATTTATTTTTTCAATTTTTTTCTTATTGTTTATTATACTCATTAACTTTTATTGTTTACTATACTCATTAACTTTTGCATAATAAAACATAGGATCACTACAATGATAGTGTATTAAATAATGGCACATTATGTTCTACACAATATAATTGGTACGTTAGTTTTCCGCGACTCCAACATCAGCAAGGTTCACAACGTAGAAGATTGGAATAATATCATAGCAATGGGTTCACAATATAATGACATACATGCTACAAAGTTATTAATATAAAACATAATTTTTCAATGGTTTAAGCGAAAGAGCCTCGAAGCCGTGATTGACATTTTACCAAGCGTGAAGGCAAGACTTTTCTACTAACCTGACACCAACTAATCTGCTAGTCCCTTTTTTCTTATTCAATTATTTAATAACAACTAGCATACCCCCAAAGCGAGGGAAGGGAACGCTGAACAAAATCCATATCCATGGTATATATGTTGGAAAATAAAAAAAAATTCTTAAACTATAATGTGTTGCAATGTTATTACTCATCTTAGTTTGTTGTCTTTTTTAAAGTCCATATATTTAATATATGTTATTTTCCATTTAAAGTTACCTAACTCCTCTTAAGCTAAAAAACAACAACAATCAAACCATTTTGATAATGAAAGGAGGTGAAAGGGTTTTTCCCAAAAAACAATCTTGGTTGACATTGATGAAGCGGTGCACTCTCTTGTGTTCAATGCTAAAACTATATGCTCTCTTGTGATTAGACATCCAAGGAAGCCCTACTTCAACATGCCTACAAGAGCACTCTTCCCAAACATATCACACTGAAATCCATTTGCAATCATTTCTCTATGTATGGTTATACCTTGATTCAAATCTATGAGGTTGGCGCAAGCCAAGAGTACAATGGAAAACATTTTCGTCCTGAGTGTGCTCTAGGGTTTCGTCCACACTACCTGTGTTGTGGCTATCTCTGCCGCCTTCTTGACCATAATCTCACCGATGACATTGACGAGCAATGCATCCATCACATTAGTGGGTCGCAAACAGGCACACGTGGCACTTGTTGATACATTGTCGGTAGGCACACGTGGTACTTGTTTATATGTACAGATGACAAAATTCTCTAGAGAACCTCCCCTTAAAAGAACACCTTCTTCGAATTAGTGTAAAAGTGGATTGCACACCCAAATTTACTTTCACATGTCCTACAAAGGAGCTTATCCAAACGGTTGATGCAACATGTGATACAAATGAGTTCATACAACAGGTTGATGTAGCTTGTGATACACAAAACATAATGGAGATGGTTGATTCTATGTGTGATACATAAGACTTAATAGTTGATGGACAAGACACAGAAGATGTGGAATCTTCCAAAGATGAGTCTGAAAAAGACGCATAGAATGACAACAACAACAAGAACAACAACAACAAATGTGAAGAAGTAGAAGAACAAATTCAACGTGATCTTTCCAACATATTTGTCAGACCTTGGCAAGAATTATCATTCAACAAAGATCGATATGACTTAGGATATGACAAAAGAAACAACTTTCATATCCCAGATTACTCTAAGACAATTAAGTTTGTGCGCTCAAGATTTCATGAAGAAGTGAAGAATATTACAAATAAGTGCCAACATTGTCATGGTCACAGTGTCAAGGATTCACAGTGTTTTGATCTCCATCCTTGTCTTCATTGTGGGAAGACAAATCACTTCTCAGAGAAATGTCACAAGAAGAAAAAGGTTAAGCAAACAATTAATAATGGATGAATACCTTCATGGATATGGAATCACCAAGTAAAGAAACTACAACAGTCTTACCATCTAGTGAAGACAGAGGTAAAGCCCCAGTTGCATAGAGAAATGGCAACATTCAAAATCTTTCAAACAACTATTCTAGATGTTTTTGGTGATGATCCAGATCCAATTCTATACGTTCTTTCAAAATTAAGTCCAAAGTGGTTCCCTTATGGTGTAACTTTTAAGCATGGCCCTAATGAGATGAGTAACATGTGGTTGTTTCCACATGCCCACTTTCTGTTATGATCAAATGGAATAAGTATGGTACTCTCTTGAGCACTCATTTCTTTGTGGCTTCTACACTCATTTATTTGCCCCTCTTCTGGTTGGCAAAGATATATTAATTCAAGATGCATATATTTTTCACGTTTCTCTTTGCAAATTCGCGCATGCTCTAAGGCATGAATTTCTATGCTTTGTGGCTTGGCCTCTTTACATTTCTCTACAAGTGTAGAATGTAGTATTTAAGATGGACCATGTTATATCCAGCAAAGAAACCAACCTTAACAACAATGGTAAAAATAGGGAGATATGGAGCTATTTGATGAGAATCATGATGGGTAGCATTGTTAGGCCATGGCATGAATTGCAAATCCGTGGTTACAAAGGTTTCCCATCATTCTCTCAGTGATGTTTTAAAGAATTTCAAGGAAGTACAAAATATGAGGATTTAATTCCCTGGTGGGGAACTGGGCATTGAGGATGGTGACTTGATGAAATGGAAAGCCATGTTTGTGACTACTTTGGAGAGTGGTGTTATTCTCAGGATAGGAATTTATGAATATGTCTCCAATTTTTCTCCCCCCTCTTTGTTTTAGTAATTTTAGTTCTAGAGCATGTCATGCATCCCTTGGAAAAAACAATTAGTTGGGTAGACCAATTATTTATTGTAGGCAGCAGACAACGATGGGATGATTGACCTCTACCATTGCTAAGGGTGCATTACAACTCTATAACCCTGGATTAAATCAAGGGCCTATGGAAAGAGGGGATTGAGATAAAGCCTCTCATATCATTCTTATTTGTTCCACCCCTTTTGGTTCTTCCTAGTTTCTCTTCAATTATATATGTAGAGAAAGTGTTGCAAAGCCTCCATACCTAAAAAGGAAAGTCTTTGTTTCATGCAAGGTCCCTGAAAACCCCTTATGTAGCTAGAATTTTCTATTTTAAATAATAACAACTATGAATGCTTTCTTTTAAATCTGTGTATTCACATTATACATTGATTGGCTTGCCTTGGAATTTATGTGCTGGTCGGAGATATACTATATGTTTATTATCATTTTTTTGAGAAGTATTGGTGTTTTGAGAAGCTAAGTTGATTGTAAGCTTCTATTAAGTAGCAGACAAATTGCAAATTACGATGGGGAAAAAATTGATCCCTAGGGATGACTGTTGAATACATCAAGTATTAGCACAATCTCAATGGTAGATTTTATGACATAGATTGTGATGGGAACAAAAATAGCTCGTCGTGACTCTATTTGAAGGACAACCAACAAATGCCAGATTTGACTGCTAATTTGCTAGAACTTAAATCTTACAACCAAAGCTTTGGCATTACCTTAGATCCATTTAAACCACTAATATCACTTTCAATTGTTGACAACCTCTTCATTTTCTAGATGACGATAAGAGTAAAGCATCTGTTATATTGTTCTTCTTTTAACGTGTAGCTAAGTTTTGTTGTGATATCTACTTCTTTATAATGTTATTTGGTTATTTCATTGCAATTTCTCGCTTTCTCCCTGCAATATACTTAGACCGTAGGTAGTTTGGAAAAATATTTAGCTATGACATGAGATTCACTAGGCTTGAGAACACTTCTGCAACACAAGCACCTCGTGAAGGCCATGACAAGAGCCTGGCTCGCTAGAAGAAACATAAACCCCCTAACTCCATACCAAGTAGCGATGTCCGAATAGGTGCAAGGGATTGGACATTAGTACATTATAGGTAAGGATTATCTTATTCTGATTATATTGTCCTCCTTTTCATACATCCAGGAAACCCCTTCAAAATCCCTCAGCCTAGCAAGTGCTGCTACACCACGCTTGGTTTTGTGTGGAATCATTATGGAGAATATGTCAAAATCTTCTATGAATTAAACATCTTCCAAACATACTTGAAACTTCAACCACCTAAATTAATTGTGGTTGGTTCATGTGTGGAGATTCTTAAAAATGCTAAATAGCATACTAAAGTTCAAAATATAGTGAAAGGTTGAAACAAAGAAGCACCGAGCTAACCATTTGTGCAAATGAACTTCATTATCAAGTCTCATTTTCAGTTCAACATGTGAACAACCCATAACCACTAAAAGGCATTTAAGACAATTGTACATACAAAATGTAATTTCTCTAACAATGCACTTATTCAGTGTAAACAAAAACTATGGAAAACGAACATGCATAATGTATTACAAGCATCAATTTCCGAATCAATTGCAATGTTATTTTAAAATATACAACTCACTTCAAAAGTCATAACCACAATAAAATATGGTCATTTTCATAAAGTTGAAAACAAGCTCCAGATATTCAAGCGCACTAAAAAATTTATATTTTCACATTACTTAGAATTCTAGAAAGGCTCAACACCACAATCTAAAAGCACATGATGAAACCCAACTTACCATTCCACTCATCAAGATCCTATTCCACAATCCCACCAAAACATCAGCACACGATGAAACCCAACTTATCATTCCACTCGTCAAGATCCTATTCCACAATCCCACTGACACATCACACATATGTTAATTGGCCCACTTGGTATGCGTGACGGATTTATTGGCGGGAATTCCAAGATAATAAAAAGAATTGAATAGTTAAAAATTACGATGTGAAATAATAAGACAATAATTGAGATCCTTCCTCGAGCTTTCCTACAATCGTTTCTAATACATACAAAAACGGTGGTGCCCAGTGCCTGAGGCTGTTAAGGGTTTGAAGGTCAATCTATGGAGACACTATTTATAGACAGTAAAATTTAATCTTCATTTCAAGATGTGCGCATAAATTTTTGTAAAATTGTTTTTGTAGTTATCAGAATGGTTGAATTCGAAAGATTTCTATGTCTCAAGTTGAATGTTCAATTCTTTTAGAGTAACATGTCTACCTAGTTGAGGTTTCAACTGTGACATTTTCTATTTAGGGTTTCTAATCTTGTCCCCTCCCAACATTTTGTGTCTTCTATTGTGTCGGTTAGCATCTCTTGATATGGCGAAGAATGCAATTGTCTTCATTTAAGAATATATCTATGTTTAAAGCATTTCCCATTGTTAATGACAATGGTCCTGGGTCAAATTCACAGTTAACATTAGGTTAAATTGCGATGAGCACCTGCAATACAAATAAATAAAGTCTACACCAATTTTCTCTAGGGGGAGACAAATATATGCCAAATAAACCCAAATGGTGCACATATATGCAAAGAATTTCCAGATGACACATGGATAGAAATAAATTACACTGGGAAGCACATTACTTGTTGTAGATATTAGGGAAGCTAATTGCTTGCAAAGAGAGAATGATTTAGATGGAGAGGAAGTAGCATTTCATCATGGAAATTGACGAAGTGCTAGAAATGAGTGGCAGTGGCAGAGGGCGCATGTGGTCTTTGGATCATACAATCGATCAGCCCATTAAAGATGCAGAGGTTGCACATGTCAGATGCATGAACACAAGGAAGGTTCATAAAACAAACTCTATTAAAAATTATAGTTGCGTCACGCTAGCTAATCTTGATCTCCAAATTAATGAATAAGTATCTACCTCTAAATTCGATTAAATTAGAGAAGAGATCAATTTCAATTTCTTAGACTACTTCATTACCTGAGATAATATGCAATGATCTCAAATGCATACCCATCCCTGAAATAAGTACAAGGAAATCTCACCAAGAAGGAAAAAAAATTCAACTACAATTAATCATTTTAACTGGAATGTACCCAAGAAAAATTCGTGTACAAATAGTGAGGTAGGGATTGAGGGCCTCTAGAAGAAGGGATGGGCCAGGAAAACATGGCCAACTTAATGACTTTCTAAAGCCACGTATGACACTCTTTGTTTGTTGTATTTATGGCTTAAAAGCGCATTTCTGTTTGATTTATTAGCTACGATTTCGGGTCATTCCTTGGTGATTTTGTCCCATAAATATGCAACTTATCTTCTATGGCACCAGGAAAAACATAAACATACTCTACCCCGCTTCCCTATTCCCCTCATAAAATCTCAAAATAAATCAGGCTTCGGGAACACTAACAAATTGATTCCCAGGGAGAGGTCGGGAGGCCAAGTGAATGAAGTTTTTGGTTGGATTTTTCGGTGCACGCACTAATGCAATACCTTCTTCTTCTTCACTTTTCCATGGCACACACTTCTTTTTCTTTTCTTTACCATAACTATTTCATGCATGCGTAGAAAAACAATGATCTAATCTCTGGTAACACTCTCTCCCCATGTTGGAACATCCCTTGGTCTCAATCGATTCTTCGTTCTGTGATGCGTACATAACCTTACTTTTTGTTCATTTTGTCCTAGGTGATCTATCCACTTGTTCAGCAGATGTTAGATGCAAATCAATAAGGTTGTGTATATAGAGACTACCTTACTTCGCTCTATCACTATTCTTCGTAAGATGGCTTACTGCCTTTATCAATTGGTTTAGAAATGAGATCGGTGGTTCATGGTTGGGATTAGTCAAGCCTATGTACCTTTTCTTTGGTTCTCCCGATTATGCCTCTGATCCATCTCTCGATGGTGTAGGATTATGGTCCAATTGTTGAAAGAGAGGAACCGATGCAACCCTATGAATGAAGAACTGGATTATATAAATGCGACCAAGATTTCACTGCATCGCATGCACTTGATTTCAGTTTCATTGAAGGTCGGCCAAGGAAACGAAACACCCACTAGTGATATGGTAGAAGCAGGACATCCCACTGCCCTTGTAACTCATGTTTTTTCTACATCTCGTTCTGAAACTCTACCTCTTCCCCGTACTACTCGAATAAATCTCTCCCATATGGGTAACTCAAATATAATCGCGATATAGTAATGGATCAAGCTCGTGGGGATTTTATTACCACATTGTATATATACTTCCTACTTCCATCTTGTTACGATTCGGTGTTACACACTTATGTCTTTACGAGTTTGAGGGGTACCGCGATTCCAGTGTTTTCGATCAAGCCCTCAACTCTGACTTTTGAAGATTTCTGAAACTCTCCCTCTACATTGAGAATCTTCGTCTCTTGATAACATCTCTTTGCCCTTTGCTAATAAGACCTATTTCTTCCCACCTCCCCATCCCATTTTAATCCATTTATGGTCTTGTCCTCGGTGATCCATATGCCCACCATTCCCTCGAATTCCTATATACCGCTAAGTGAGATGATGTAAAAGAGATGGATGATTAGAAGGGGGGAGATACATGCTTAGAAGGAGGAAAGGATGTCAGACCTATATCACTGGCCCCAAACTAACTATTGATAACTATTTTTTGTTTCGAAATATTATATAAAGAAATCCTCGATATGAGATGATTGGCCCGAATATCCAATCGCTTGCTTCCTCATGATTCCCTGCCTTTACAATTGTTTCTCATTGGGTTCCTTAGAGCCAAGGTCTATTTTTGGCTGGGTTATTACAGAAGAAAATAGTAGGATGGGTTCCTCTTGCATACAATGAGAGAACTAGATGGTTGTGAGCTGAATTCCAAGACCATCATGAAATAACATTATAGATGTAATAAAACTATTTGATTTTCTCGACATCTCAACCTGGCTTCATCAACCAATTCCTTGTGTCGTCTCCAATCCAACTAGTATCGGGAGAGAAAGATAGATCAAATTGGGTGGGCAGAGTTGGCTTGCTTCCTAGAGAAGAAACACATTGCAACTCGAGAACATGATGCGCTAGGTTTCGATCAGCTAATACAACTTCAATATGAGGAAAAAAGAAAAATGCAACCGATATAATGTCCATCCTTGTAAGTGGCTGAATTCTCATTTATATCCAAGAAAAAAGTGCATATTTAAAGGGTATCAGAGTTTGCAGGGGAATTAAAATCAAGCAGAGCTTGAAGAAAGTGAAGAAGCAGAGCTTGAAGAAACTAAAACGGATCCACCATTGTTTCCATTCTTTATTCTCCTCTTCTGAAGTTTGGAGAGCTCTAGATTCATCTTAGTGAAAAGCTCCATTTTAGTGACCTCGAATCGGATATAAACCTCTGAAAATCCCACCAAAGTGTCTGCCAGAGCCTGTGAAATTAACTCTGAGAAGCTATTATTCAGCTCCTGCATCTTCGGTACCTCTCCCGTCAGCTACTTAAACCCTTCCACTAATTTTTCATCAATCATGAGTAGAAGGCACTGAAGCAGTAGGACTCCAATGTCGTCAAGGAGTTCCAATCCACCTTCTCTATCCATGGCATCCACACTACGGGTGCCTTCAGAGATCCGGGTGAAGAGGCTGGGGCACAACCTAACGAAAATAACTTGTTAAGCAGAAAATATTAAAAGAGAATATCGGAGTCAGTGAAAGAAATAGGCGTGTAAAAAGATCAGATAAAAACAAAACATAAATGAAACCGCATGTCTGCGTTTGATTGGTCATCGATAGACGACAAAAAATCGAGAAAACCTCTCCCTTAAAGAATGCCTTCAGTGTAATAATATGCACTCAAGATTATGATTCCCTCCTCCTCCTCCTTCTCCTCATCCTTGTAGAAATTAACCTTGTACAATATTTACTACAAACATATTTTCAGTACAAGAACAAAAAAGATACAATGGAAAATACAAACATTACACAGAGATTTTCCCCTGGAAACCCAAACTGGGAAAACCAACATATTCTATATTCATTCATTGTGATACATTGTTTACAATACAATATACATATAGGAGCCAACGACATCCAAAACCCTAACCAAATGACCTATATTAGTCAACAACCCTAATTCCTTAATCGGAAATAGAAAACCATCGGCAAAGAAACCATGTGCTGAAAAACCACCTAAATATGTGACACATTTTCCGAGGAAAAAAAATAATTCTTGAGGGCACTGCCCTTGCGCCCACCAAGGGGGGCCTAGTGACCCCCCCTCAAAACCCCCTACGCGCCCGGAGAAACGCACAGACAATACTACTCGTGCAAAGAATATAACACATACCCAACATTCGCCCACTTGTTGTTTTCTTTACATACAGGGGGTTACAGGGTTACCTAGTCATCGATCCAGGGAAACAATGCCCATGGATCCTCTACACCAAGAGAACTTCTCAGTGCTCACAGATTTTGTTAATTAATCTACAACATTATTCAAAGTGTCCACGTTCATCAACGATACTTTCTTTTATTCAATCATGTCTCTCACAAAGTGATATTGAATTTCAATATGCTTTGTCTTTGAATGATAAGTTGGGTTCTTTGCCAGAAAAATTGCACTCTGACTATCACACTCTATCCTCACAGCTTGATACCAACCCGATACCTGAACACAATTTTTGTAACCATACTTCTTCCTTACTTGCATGAGTGGCTTCCATGTATTCAGCTTTTGTAGTTGAAAGTGCCACTACAACCTGTCTTTTGCTCATCCAACTTATTGCTCCTCCAAACAGGTTAAACACATACCCACTTGTAGATCTCCTACGATCCAGATCTCCAACCCAGTCTGCATCCACAAAGCCATGTATATCCACCACTATGTCGAATCCCAGTCTTCCTTAGTAGCACAATCCATAGCTAGTAGTGTCAGGCAAATACCTGAAAACCCTTTTTACTATTGTCCAATGCTTCTTCCCTGGTTTTGACATATACCTGCTCAGAACTCCCACTGCTTGTGCAATGTTCGGTCTAGTACAAACCATTGCATACATCAAACTTCCAACTGCACTCACATATGAAACACAAGACATGTCCTACTCCTCTTACTATGTCCTGGGACACTGATCCGCAGATAACTTTACCCCAACAGGAATAGGAACCTTGATCGGTTTACATTCCTGCATATTAAACCTCTACAATATTGTCTCGACATATTTTCTCTGATTTAACCAGAGTTTCCTCTTTTTTGGATCCCTTTTAATTTCCAAGCCCAAAATAAAATTTGAAGCACCGAGATCCTTCATGTCAAATTTAGAGGACAACTGAGTTTTCACTTCCTGGATAATCTCCTTGTTGTTTCCTATCAGGAACATGTCATCCACATACAAGACCAAATAAGTCAAATGATCACCAATTAATTTAAAATACACACAGTGATCCTCTTTGCTTCTTGTGAAGCCAAGTCTCATCATATAAGTATCAAATTTTTGATACCACATCCTTGGTGATTGTTTTAAACCATATAAGGACTTTTTCAGCTTGCATACTAGCTCCTTCTTTCCATTCACAACATAACCTTCTGGTTGTTTCATATATATTTCTTCTTCCAGATCCCCATGTAGGAATTTTGTCTTCACATCCATTTTTTCTACTTCAAAATCAAATGAAACAACAATAGATAACATAAATATTATAGAGGTTAACTTGGCAACAAGAGAAAAAATCTCACCAAAATCAATTCCCTCAACCTGGGAATAACCCTTTGCTACTAACCAAGCTTTGTATTTCTCCACTTTTCCTTCTGCATTCAGATTCCTTTTAAATACCCATTTGCTGCGAATGGGATTTCTTCCAGTCAACAACTCCACTAGATCCAAAGCCTCATTCTTATCCAAAGATGTCATTTCTTTGTCCATGGCCCTTTTCCATATATTTCCATCCTCTGAATCCACTGCCTCCTTGATAGTTCTAGGATCATCATCGGTAATAGACGAAGAAAAATTTGAATGGAAATTAGATGGAGTATACCTTTCCGGTAGCCTTGTTTATCGAACCAATCTCCTCAATACTGGAGTATGAGGATCTTCTTCTTCTTATTCCTGTTCTTCTGTAGAGTCTGACTCATCATCCTTTAAATCAAACTCTATTTTCTTTGGTTCTTCCTTGGTAGGACTTCCTGTTTAACAACATCCTTCATTTCTCTAAATACCACATCTCGACTATACACTACCTTCTTAGTTTCTGGGTTCCAAAGCTGATAACCTTTGAGACCATCTTTATATCCAATAAATATACACTTTTCAGACTTCTTATCTAGCTTACTCATGTTTTCCTTTGGAACATGAACATATGCATCATAGCCAAATACCTTGAGATGTGTGAGAGAAGGTTCCTTAGCAGTACATACCTCTTGTGGAGTCTTGTCATCCAACGCTTATGAGGGTGATTTGTTGACTAGGTAACATGCAGTACCCACTGCCTCTGCCCATAATTCTTTCTTTAAACCGACACCACTGTGCATGCACCTTGATTTTTCCATCAACGTCCTATTCATCCTTTCTACAACTACATTCTGTTGAGGTGTATATGGAGTAGTCTTCTACCTTTCTATACTACACTTCTTACATAATTCTTCAAATTCTTTCCTACAGAACTCTCCGCCATTATCTATCCTCATCATCTTAATTGTTTTCTCTGTTTGATTCTCAACAAGAGCCTTAAACTCTTTAAACATGTCAAAGACTTCGGATTTCTTCATGAGGAAATATATCCAAGTGTTATCACCGAAATTTTGTTCGCACATGGCGACAAGAACTCCGCATCGTCAAAACAACAATGAAGTCATTCATGGCACTGAATTAATTTCACAGCATTCCAGAAAGGTAAAAAACTATACAAAGTAACCAAAAATTGAAGGGCGCTTCACAGTAGTTTGGTGCACCTGCACATGCGCAGGACAAGAACGTACTCTGTGCGCATGCACGCATGATGCACGAATGTCAGCGTAAAAACCTGTGCACCTGCTAAAACGGTGCATTTATTGAATTGGTCGGCCTCCCAACCACTTACGGACCAGCTCCCAATCTGATTTGACTCCCAAATCCGAGCTGAATCCGCAGGGTAGGCGGGTTAATGACCTAATGAAGCCCTAAAGAGCCCCTTTTCACACTTTGAAGAGGTTACATAATCACCCGGTGATCTGCTATAAAAATCCATGAAGGAACATTGTTTTCGCAAGGAATTTCAGGTATTGTTATGCTGCTAAGATTGTCAAGGGCTCATTCTTTGACGATAACACATCGGCAACATCTCATAGGGCCATTCACCTCTCCATTGAGTGGATGTGCTGGGAGTTCTTTCACTATCAGTCTCATTTCTTCGCATTGTAAGGAAAGGAACTTTGTGAGGGCCTCAAGAGCCTTCCTTTGGGGGAAGAAGGAACCACAGTTCCCTTCATTCATCGTGCTCTGATTTCATCAATTGACCAGCTCAAAACCATTAGTGATATCGGTGTCTTTTTTGTGTTTATTGTTTCTTTATCCATATGCTCACAGTTTTAGTTTGTTTTTATTTAATTCTTGCTTGTAGTTTGTTTTGTTTCCTCTAACCCTTCCTTCCACAGCTATCATGCTCTGCAAGACCCAACAGGGCATGTAAGCACCCTCGATTTGCTCACCAGGTGATGAATTGGGTGCGAATAGATTGACGACTCCATTGGGGAGTAGGTATCAATTCCTCTCTCATTTGGGTTCATTTTTTATTTCCTTTTGGTTTTATTAACTTGCAGGGACACAAACCAGCCTCTGCCGACCTGCTAACCAGTCAATTCACAGGGGAATTGAGAAAAATCCATTTGGATTTTCTCTCTCGGTCACTTGTCACAGGCGCGCGGGTATTCCACCCCACAGACAAGCATCTTCCGCGCATGCACCTGCACAACATTCTCCCTCTATGCGCATGCGCTTTAGTTCTCAACACTTTCAGCACGCAGGCGCCATATGCGCCTCTGTCTACACTGGAGGCCGCACATTTGAACTAAACTTCACATTGTAAGGTTTTTGGATGTGGGGAAAGTCATTTTCCTTCTCAAGAATGATGTTATGCATGCTCTAAATACTGCACCACTTAGACCCCTCAACTTATAAAGGGGATAGTCAAACAAACATAAACACTTAGGTGGATAAAAA
>ML778676.1:140860-159154 GCA_009831015.1 Picea engelmannii
ATTTTTTACCTGCACCTCCACAGGATCATGAGCCCTTCATTTCATCCACACTCAGTTTGCCCATCTGCGAACCTACCCTCATTTCACCTACCTCATATAGAAACTCACCAATGGGGCCCCCACCCTTCATCAGTTTCCCAAGACAATTCCGCCCTCCCTGGGGCACGCATTTCACACTGGGGCACCCGTTTCTGTATTTGTACATTTCTCCCCAAAATTATTCATTATTTATTGTACAAACACCTTTATTTTCAGTCATTACATTTTTTGTCATCACCATTTGCGACTTGCTTTTTTTTGGCCACATGCAACCCATGTCACCCTTGGTTGGAGCATTACTTATCATCTACCCTTGCCGGCATCGTCCATATCTTCAGAGTACTCCACAGGTCAGTTACCTCTACCCTCTGAATTTGTTCACCTTGTCCCGCCTCTGGTACAACTTAGCACCGGTCTTGTCGTCCCACTAACACTCGACCTTGTTACACGGTTGCGGCCACTATTTCTCTCATACATCCTCCAGCCAAGGGCAGTCTTGAGTCATCCCACTTCTTGACTTCATCCATGTACCTCTGCCACTTCCTCACCTCAGTAGATTCCACAGAGCCCTTTGCTTCTGGGAGTCGCGTCCCCCTTTTGTCGACATCAGCACACTTTTCCGGAAGGGCGACAGTATCTTGATTCTCATTCTCTATTTTAATGAGAGATCTCAAACGACACAGGGTGAAACACCATTTCTCCCTGTTGTCGTTGGCCCCCATAACATTCGACGCCGACACTCTCTCATGTTATGGTGGGTCTTACTTTGCGACTATTGCAGTTATTTTTGTCATTTGCCGAAGACCTCTGAACTTGGTAGGGTCATCAATGCCCACATCATCGTCGCTTCTTATTACCGCGATCATTGCCTATTATTCAGAGTATGTTCCTTTGCAGAATTGTCTTCTGCCTTTATCATTACCGCCCCCGAGGGCGCTGCAGTTGTCTACACCAACACTTCCGTCATCTTTTTTCAGAGTTACATAACACGAGCATGGGGCATGCCCGCCTTGTTTGTACACAATTGTATATTTTTATGCACAACTCTCAGAAGGTCGGGTCCTACCGGTTCCTTTTTTATCCAACGGATCTCTCCGAACGGTCCCACTATTGCTCTCCCTTACAACAACATTCTCAGTAGAAGAAACATTGATGGATTTCGTCTATACGTATGCTCCTAACCTCATCCATCAGGGGGCATCTGTTATCACCGAAATTTCGTCCACACATGGCGACAAGAACTCCGCATCGTCAAAACAACAATGAAGTCATTCATGGCACTGAATTAATTTCACAGCATTCCAGAAAGGTCAAAAACTATACAAAGTAACCAAAAATTGAAGGGCGCTTCACAGTAGTTTGGTGCGCGCGCACATGCGCAGGACAAGAACGTACTCTGTGCGCATGACGCGTGGCTGTCAGCGTAAAAACCCGAGAACCTGCTAAAACGGCGCATTTATTGAATTGGCCAGCCTCCCAACCACTTACGGACCAGCTCCCAATCTGATTTGACTCCCAAATCCGAGATGAATCCGCAGGGTAGGTGGGTTAATGACCTAATGAAGCCCTAAAGAGCCCCTTTTCACACTTTGAAGAGGTTACATAATCACTCGGTGATCTGCTATAAAAAGCCATGAAGGAACATTGTTTTCGCAAGGAAATTCAGGTATTGTTATGCTGCTAAGATTGTCAAGGGCTCATTTTTTGACGATAACACATCGGCAACATCTCATAGGGCCATTCACCTCTCCATTGAGTGGATGTGCTCAGAGTTCTTTCACTGTCAGTCTCATTTCTTCGCATTGTAAGGAAAGCAAGTTTGTGAGGGCCTCAAGAGCCTTCCTTTGGGGGAAGAAGGAACCACAGTTCCCTTCCTTCATCGTGCTCTGATTTCATCAATTGACCAGCTCAAAACCATTGGTGATATCGGTGTCTTTTTTGTGTTTATTGTTTCTTTATCCATATGCTCACAGTTTTAGTTTTTATTTATTTAATTCTTGCTTGTAGTTTGTTTTGTTTCCTCTAACCCTTCCTTCCAAAGCTGTCATGCTCTGCAAGACCCAACATGGCATGTAAGCACCCTCGATTTTCTCACCAGGTGACGAATTGGGTGCGAACACCAAGTATTCCTTGAGGAGTCATCTATAAATGAGACATAGTACACAGATTTTCCCAATGATGGGACCGACACAGGTCCAAAAAAAGAACCGTGAACTAGATGTAAAATTCCTTCTGCCCTCGTTGCACCAGAGGAGAATCTTACCCGATTATGCTTCCCATATAGACAGTCTTCATGGAAATCAAAATCTAGAGAGCAGTTAGACATAACTTCAACCATACCTTTACCGTGTAGTAGTCGAAGACCCTTCTCTTTGATATGCCCTAGTATTTGATGCCACATCATAACCTTTTCTCCAGAGACTTTAGGAGTTCTTTCTTACTCAACTCCAATATCAGGAACAATGGAACTATTACACACATCACTAATAGTGCTTCCTTGCAGCTTATACAAAGTTCCAAACCGAACTCCCTTCAACAACACCATTTCTCCTCGAACCATCCTATAGGTTTCCTTTTCAAATATTGTTTTTACCCTTGCATCGTCCATTTTGCTTACATAAATCAAATTTCTAGCCAGACTTGGGATGTGTAGAACACCAGGAAGTGTTCTAATCCTTCCATCTATGGGCCTCAATTTGACTTTTTATCGTTCTATGATTCTGGTTTTCGAATCATCACCTAATAAAACATTACCTCCATCATACCTTTCATATTCGCAGAACCACTCCCTGTGGGGATTCATATGAAAATATGCACCAGATTCAACCAACCATGCCTCATGATCTGCATGTGTTCTTGAAAAATCCAAGTATACATCCCCTCCTTCTTCCTTGGAGGTATTTTCTTCTGTAGAAGGAGATTCTTCAGATCCCTTCTTTTTCTCAACTTTGGATCTACATTGCTTCTTGTAGTGCCCTTCTTTTCCACATCTCCAACATACCTTTACAGAATTTCCGGGAGATTTAGATCTACCCTTAGACTTAGATCTCCCACTTGAGAACTTAGATCTATTTCTTTCCTGGGAACGTCCTCTTGCAAATAATGTGTCTGTGTTCTGTCCTTTCATATTCTTCCGTCTCATCTCCTACGACAATAAGGATGAGACCACTTCATCAAACTTCAAGGTAGTTGTATTACTGTCTATGGACACAACAAGACTATCTTAGGAGTCTGATAAAGAACACAATAAACTAATACATTTATCTTCATCTGAAATTTTAATCTCAACAGATACTAACTGACTTACCACAGTATTGAATGCGTTCAAATTCTCTGCCACCGAGTCTCCATCTCTCATCCTTAGGTTATACACCTTCTTTCTCAAAAATAGTTTATTTACAAGGGACTTAGACTGATACAACTTCCCCAACTTTTCCCATAAATCCTTGGCTGCAGCTTCCTCTGACATATTCAGTAATACTGAATCAGAGAGACACAGTCATATTGTTCTCTTTCCCTTCCGATCCAACTTTTTCCAGTCATCTGCTAAAGTTCCTTTAGGTGCATTACTTGGATCTACTGTGATCCACTGATCTCTGTATACCAACAGATCTTCCATCTTGAGCTTCCACAGCTCAAAACTTTTCGATTAAACTTCTCGATCTCCATCTTCGAATTGCTTGCCATTTCTTTTCACCTGAAAAATCAATACCACAGATCTCCCACTATAACAAGGCTTATTAGAGTCCCGAGCCAAACCCTTGACCACAAAGGCGTCCTCTGAAGCCAAAAAAGATCTGATACCAAATGTAGAGTTTAACCTTGTACAATGTTTAATGCAAACACATTTTTAGTAAAAGAACATAAAATATACAATGGCAAATACAAACATTACACAGAGATTTTTCCCCTGGAAACCAAAACCGGGAAAACCAACATATTCTATATTCATTCACTGTGATACATTGTTTACAATACAATATACATATAGGAGCCAACGACATCCAAAACCCTAAACCAATGATGTGGATTAGTCAACAACCCTAATTCCTTAATCGGAAATAGAAAACCATCGGCAAAAAAACCATGTGCCAAAAAACCACTTAAATATGTGACACGTTTTTCGAGGGAAAAAATTCTCGGGGGTGCTTCCCCTGCACCCCCCCTCAAACCCCCCTACGTGCTCGAAGCAATGCTCAAACACTACTACTCATGCAAAGGATATAACACATACCCAACACTCCTTCTTTTCATTGGCCGGTCTCAATCCTTGTCGCCAACAAGTTCTCTGACACTTAGATACTACCTTTCTTCTAAAAGTCAAAAGAGTATTGACTATTTCATTTTTCTGAGCCCGTTCCTATATTCCACACGTTTACACCGATATATTTCTTCATCTTTTGCTTTTAAAATACTTTTAATATAAAATTAAAGTTATCCAATACCCCCTTCTTCTGAGTCTTATGGCCGTCTTTCATCAGAGCTTAGGTTTTATAAATAATGTTTATATTTTTAAAGAAAATACAACATCTTTGCTAATATTAATTATAAATATAATATATATTTTTTAATTTCATTTAAATGATACGAATAACTTTAAAAATAAATAAATTTAGATGAGGTATGCATCTCATTCATCTCATCCATTAAAAAAATTAAAGTTGAGATGAGTTATGTTTTTAATTACACTCATTCAACATTATTACAATTTAAACTCTTTGTTAATATTAATTATAAATACCCCCAAATGGGGTGCCACACGTAGAGGGAAGGACACGAGGATCAGAGCCGGGTGGTGCCATAAATGCTGGCCACCAGCTCCCATATCCTCGCCATTTATGATGGGATTAAACCCAGACAACCCTTACCAAATGACGAGGCCTCTCACTCGCGCGAGGAGGACGGTCGACCAACACATTAAGACCACAACCTTAATGGCCATAGATATCATCTCCGTCCTTATCAACAACCTTGGAGGCTTTGTGATGCATTTGAAGGTTGCAGAGCTGAAGGCTGAACCTTCGAGGTGCAGGAATAGAGACACCCTTTCAGTTGGTATTCTGACAATAGATTTTCTTTTAAGCATGCCAAGGGCAAGAGGGCAGCCTCGCAGAGGCACGGCTTGGTACACAACTGACTCACGTAGGAAGCGGCAGAAGAAATTTGAAAGAGCATTGGCTCTAGCTAGTAGGAGGAGAACCAGGAAGTCCAGAAGAATTGGAACGCCTCCCATGGCGTATGTTGAGGAGATTACTCTAGATGAATCTATCTAGAATAACTCAGAGAATATCCTCTTCACGGTCCCGGACAATTGGGATCCCCATGCTTGTTTTGGAAAGGATGCCATAACCCCTGCTCCAAGACTAGCAAATGGTCCCAGGGACACTCCAGTTGAGGAATTTACATCTTTCTTCATGGAGGAAGAGATACAGGAAGGCATTGAAGGAAACATCCATATCACAACCGACGAACCTCCTGAGGAAATGGCGCAACAGAATAGGTAGTGAGAGAACTAGGATGAGGCTGACGCACAGATGAAAGCTCCCCTCTCATCCACTCTGCAAGACTTGCAGGACCAGCCACCATTTCTTCACCCGGAGCACCTGGAATTAATCTTTGATGTACTCAACATGGTGGACGACTAGATTTTCAGGGCTATCTGCATCAACCAACGCCTGGATATGATTTATGCTGCCTACTCCAACACTACCCCAAGACACCAATGCCCCACTTGCGCACAGGTTTACACAATTCCAGTCAAACACGACAAGAATGAAGACGATTATGAGGACACTGGTTAAAAGGTTTTCTTGCATGCTCATAGTTAGAAACTTTTTTCTTTTGTTGCAAACCAGAGTTGTAGCTCAGTTAGCTTATAGCAATGATAGCAATAGTGTAGTGAAGAACAGACTTATTCTAAAGATGGCCTTGCGTCCTGGTTTCCTTCGGGCAGGATGGCAACCTGAAATTTTGAGTTTGAGAAGTGGCATGGAATGGCCAGCTGTCTCGGTTTCCTTTCCAGGCATGACAGTTAGCACTTCAACAGTACTCTGTAATTTTGCAATCTTAATATAACAGGACCTACCCTTTTATTTAGAAAAAAATAAAAAATATTAATTATAAATATAATATATATATTTTAATTTCATTTAAATAATATGAATAACTATATAAAAAAATTTAAATTTAAATGAGTTATGTATCTCATTCATCTCATCCACTAAAAAAATTAAAGTTGAGATGAGTTATGTTTTTAATTACACTCATTCAACATTATTACAATTTAAAATCTTTGCTAATATTAATTATAAATATAATATATATATTTTTAATTTCATTTAAATAATATGAATAACTATAAAAATAAATAAATTTAAATGAGTTATGTATCTCATTCATCTCATCCACTAAAAAATTAAAGTTGAGATGAGTTATGTTTTTAATTACACTCATTCAACATTATTACAATTCAATTTTTTTTCTAATATTAATTATAAATATAATATATATACGTTTTTAATTTAAATAAATTAAATTTAAATGAGTTATGTATCTCATTCATCTCATCCACTAAAAAAATTAAAGTTCAGATGAGTTATGTTTTTAATTACACTCATTCAACATTATTACAATTTAAAATATTTGCTAATATTAATTATAAATATAATATATATATATTTTTAATTTCATTTAAATAATATGAATAATTTTAAAAAATTATTAAATTTAGATGAGGTATGTATCTCATCCATTAAAGAAAATTAAAGTTGAGATGACTTATGTTTTTAATTACACTCATTCAACATTGTTACAATTTAAAATCTAGTAATGTTGAGTTTATTATTAATAAGAGAAAATCAACTAAAGCTTAACAAGATTATCAAAACTATTTTATGTAAAGGTTTATTAATATAAATTCTTATAATATTTTAACAATAAAATTAATGGACAAAAATGAGATTAAATAAGGGTTGCATGGCAAGTGGCTTCCTGCCGAGTTACTTGGGAAATACATGTTGAACAATAAAACTTAATATAACTAAATGCACAATTAATGCTTTTTTTTGTCAAAAGATAATAATTAAGGGTGGTTTGTTATTCAAAATGTATAATGAACCGTAAACTGAATGAAACTATAATATTCATAAATATAATATAAATATAATAAATATAATAATAAATAATATATTAGATAATATATTAGATAATAAATATAATATAAATATAATAATGCATGTAATTAATTCTACATATTGAAAGACGTGAAGAGAGCAATAACATTTCAATTCTATCAACCAATTAGAAATGAGAAACACAAATATTTTTATTACATCAAAAAATATATTTGTTTTCCTATTTTTTTTCCAGGAAAAAATTAACTCGAATTTATATGAAGTATAATTTTTTTTACATCAAAACAGTGTCAAGAAACAGTTCCCAAAACAGTCCAAAAATATGGAGATAGGAGGATGCACCAGGAAATTGAAATACTAGAATAGGCTGAAGGAATTGAGCACAGTGCCGGCTGAAATACAAGAAGGATGCTGCAGTGGAAATATGACAGGAAAATAATTTGTTTTCCTATGTTAAACATTACATTGCATACACAAATTTATGGTAAAAGGCAAATTAATGTCACATCAATGTTACATAAAAAACAAACTCATTACTATAGTCCCATGACAGGGACTAATAACAAATATTATATCCCAAAATAAACATTGCCGCTACTTTCTTCTCTTACAAAAAAGTTATTTGAGTCATTAATCATAACAACCACTATAGAATATTTAAATTGATTATGTGTAGTACATCCAATACGACCAATAATTCCAATTACTTTCCCTATAGTATGATCGAAAAATCCCTAAATCAAAAAAATGCTTCTGTAATTTGTGCTTTGGCTCCACATAAATTGGACTGTACTCTCCATTTGTGCGTGGGCTCCATACGAATTGGACTACACGCTCCATTTTTATAATGAGAAATTTCTTATTACTTTCTGCATGGACTCCACATAAATTAGACTGGACAACACGCATTGGACAACTTTAGCATGGCTCCTCACAAGTTGATAAGCATCTACATCTACATAAAAGATGCTCTAGCGCGTACGTTAAAGCAAAACACTACAAAAAATCGGCCTCAATCCTTGTCATCAGCGTCTTCTCCGCTTTCATATGACACTTAGGTCTTCTCAATGTCAAAATAATATTCACTCTATATTCCACATATTTCCGTCAAGATTTTTCTGTCTTTTGCTTTTAATATATAATTTTATATTAATTTCAAATATTTATATATTTATATAATATTCACTTAAATATTAATTTCAAATATTTATATATTTATAAATATTAATTCAAATGCTTTGTGATGTGAATTGTTAGAGAGGACATCCAAAGAGGTCGATAATTCCAATTACTTTCCCTTTCCCTAATTCCAATTAACCTATACCATGATCAATAAAACAAAGCTTTCCCTATTTTGTCTAACTCTTAAAAAAGCCCCATAATAATTAGATTAATACCAAAATATATTGACAACTACAAACTCTCTTGGATATTCCAATTTACAGAATGCACAAGGAGAGTTTCTCGAGTGAAGTCACTCTACTTAATATACGCTCTCTTCTTATTATACCTACCGATAGGCATGGTATATAGCTTTGAGTTAGGTTTTACTTTCTATTAGTTCATGGTTGACCATAAAATATACACCCCTTTATCCAAAGTTTTAAAAAATATATATATTTTTTAATTTTAAATCTCATTTATGTGATATCTTATTGGCTAAAAACTTTGAAGTCTTATTGCTGCCTTCACTTCCCCCAATGTAATTGTAATAAATATTTCTTGGTTTTTTTATATATATTGTCAAAAGTTGGGGGGGGCATCTTGTTAAATAAATAACCCTTTCTTCTTTGGCATGGATATGCATTTTTTTTTTGGTTGTTCTCATTTAATGGGTACCTTTTTCCTAGGCACATTTAAATAAAATAAAATAATATTTTGTAAGTAGGATTCAAATGGATGACAATTGTACTTTTTCTTTCACAATTATTTGAGTGATAAAGTTAAAATAAAATAATATAATATTTTGTACAATTCAAAGTTGATGGCATTTGTATTATTTTTTTCACAATTTTTTTAAGGGTTAAACTTAAATATAAGTTTTATTTTTATATTACAAATTTTGAGTGTTAACCTTAAATATAAGTTTGAGCGTTTTACAATGTATAATCTAAATGTTATATGAAATTGGGTTTTTTTAAGATCATTCAAAATAATGTGAAGGGATATTGGTTATTATACCTGCCGCTTGCAGTGGTATTTAGTATTGGATATGCTATTGATCGTCTATTAGCTGGGGTTTGACCAAAATAGTTTTGAGCATTTTTAAAGGTATAACATTACAATTTGATTTTTTTAATTATTTTAAAACATTTTTCTAAATTGTGATTAGTTGTTCAAACGCATCTCTTATTGCCGCAGCTACGTAAGGATCTTCAACGATTGTGGAAGGATCTTCAATGTCCTTTAATGAGATGGGGCTCAACGTCCTTTAATGAGATGACACTTGCCTACCATATTCAACAAATGAATTTGTTATTCATATCGACACATGCGGTGGATTCAATACAACTATTGTTTTATTTTGTTATACCTGCATAGCGGCAGGTATACGCTGCCATGCAGCCTTGTTACTTTATGCGTGGGCTCTACACAAATTGAACAGTACGCTCCACTTGTGGGTGGGATCCACACGCATTAGACTATACTCTCCACTTGTGGGTGGGATGCACACACATTAGACTATAATCTCCACTTGTACGTGGGCTCCACACGAATTGGACTACATAGTCCATTGCATAGAGTCTCACAAGTTGAGAAGCATGTAGATAAAACAAAAAGGCCAAGATGTTGTACTGCGTATGTTAAAGAAAAACACTACAAAAAGTCGGCCTCAATCCTTGTCATTAACATCTTCTCTGCTTTCATATGACACTTATGTCTTCTCAATATCAAAAGAATATTTACTCTATATTCCACATATTTTTGTCCACTATTTTTTTTGTATTTTTCTTTTAATTACGTCGAAGGTGTTCTTTTACGGGGAGGTTCTCTCTAGGTTTAGTCATTTGTCGAAAGCCTATTGAAATCTGACACCTGCTATCCCTAGATACCAGTGTGCTCTACTAAATCTCCCGCCAAGTGTACCATCCTATTTGCACCGTCCCTTCCCCTCTACACCAACAAGGATATATGAGAAGGTGGTTGGTGGATTCGATTATGAATGCGGGTGGTCAGTCTGAGGCAGTTGGGTAATCTTGACCCAAGTCCCTTGTCTCCAGCCAAGCATTCTGTGCCCCCATCCTCAAAGATGATCATAGATGGTCTCATAAGCTCTCTGCAGCGCATGGAGATAAACATATAGACTCCTCTGTGGTTTCAACAAAAACAACAATTTAATCTGTTGTGTTGCTCTTGTCTCAGTTTTCCTTGCACGCCCAGGTGGGATGATGATACCCCATAGTTGTTGCATTCACACCAGTGCAAGAGGAGAAGATGCTAAACTAATAAAAACAAACACCGGGGTGGGAGTTCTACTGCTACCATGGAGAGATTGGTCTACAGATTTGGGCACTAGTGCATTTGGGTCATATTTTGACGGTGCATTCGACACAATTTCCACTTTATATTGTCGGGAGAATGACAAATATTGGACCCCCTCAAACGTCATTTCACAGAACGTCATTGTTCCGATGAAATAGATTTCGTCTTGATTGCGATGTTTCATGTGGACACGTGTTATCCCGAATTTGATTGTTCAACCCCCATTTAGATGTCGTAAGACCCATGTCTAGGGTGTGGCAAGACCGATGTCTTGGATGTGGCAAGAGAGACATCCTGAAGGTGGAAAGAGAGACGTCCTGAAGGTGGCAAGAGCGACATTTTAAAGGTGGCAAGAGAGATGTCTTGAAGGTGGAAAGAGAGATGTCCTGAAGGTGGCAAGAGAGATGGTTTAAAGGTGGCAAAAGAGACGTCCTGAAGGTGGCAAGAGTGACCTTTTGGAGGTGGCAAGACTGACGTCATTGAGGTGGCAAGACTGACGTTATTGAGGTGGCAAGACCGTCGAGAAGAGGTATCATCTCCGACGTGGTTGCTATGGGAGAAACACTTTTGGATGTGTCAATAGCAACGTCTGGGAGGTGGCAAGACCGACGTCTTGGAGGTGGCAAGAGAAACGGTAAGAGGTACCAGCTCCGATGTGGTTTATATGGGAGTGACACTCTTGGAGGTGGCAAGAGAGATGTCTGGGACGTGGTAACAACGTCGTGAAGAGGTATCAGCTCTGACGTGGTTGCTATGGGAGCGACACTCTTGGAGGTGGCAAGAGAGACGTATGGGACATGGAAAGAGTGACATGAAGAGGCATCAGCTCCGATGTGGTTGCTATGGGAGAGACACTCCAAGACGTCGTGATAACGACTGTGTTGTAAGTATTTAAAAAAAAAATACAATATCAATATCGAGACCTATGAAGCAAACAAACAACTCCAGGAAAGGAACTAGTGACAGAATAGAGGGTCTGAAGATGTTTAATTGTTGATTTATTCCTGGAGTAATTCTTGCTATAATTATGAGTTCCTTCTAAGATAAACTATCGTTGATGAGATTGATTTTTTTTTCCAAGGAAAAAAGTGGTAATTTTATTAAAAAAGATATAAAATTACATCCGTAGATATATACTTTCTATAAGGATATCCAAGATATATATTGTCTCTTACATTTATGTGTTTCTTCATTACAAATAAAACTGAACTGTGAGTGGGCAGCCAACCCTAATCTGTCCAGATATACAAAAATAGTGAGTGTTTCAAAAAATAATATTTTTAGTTATACACATTGTGTTCCTAGTTAAAGTGTCCAAAAGTATCTTTCAGTTGTGAATCTTCATGGTTGTTCTTCTTGGAAAGGCCTATGATAATCAAAACTGTCATCCTCTGTGTGTTCTGTGATATGCCATCTCCCAAAATCTAGCTGTGATGCTTCTTTGGATAGTTGATAAGCCATGGAGTTCCTTTCCCTGTAAATGTGTGTGTGAGAGAGAGAAAGCATCAAAAGTAGAAATGGTCCTCAGTACTTTTGTTAGGTAAGATCTGAGTCTACTTATGTGACAAATTTGTGCTTGAGTTTCCCACTTGGTGATGATCAAAGAGTCCCCGAAGACTTGAAGCGTGGATACACCCTTTTCTATTTATCGATATGTTCCTCTTGGGGAGCTCGACTCATGCCATGTTCTGTGGATTGTCCTAAATTTAGATGATCTAAAATGATTAAGGAAATTGTGGCCACCCTTAGTGAAGACTGTGGGACATCCTGAAAAATTCTGTTGTTTCAAGCAATCCAGATTACCTAGGCTACTAGTATTGGTAGAGATTTTAAGTGTTTTGGGGTTTTTGTTTTTATCCAATCCTTTAAAGATGCTTCAAAGGTGGCTCCTTACCAACTGCCAACATTAGGATTTAAGGTGGAGGCTTCCAGCCAGACTGATATGGAGAAGGGGCAGTGCATAAATAAATGGTATATTGTTTCTTCCTGCAATCGACAGAGAGAGCACCAACTTGGCCTATGGAATTGTTTTTTCTGTAGGGTATCCCGGGTGGGAAGTTTGTTTTCTAGAATGGACCATACCAAGAGTTTACCTTTGGCTGGGATTTTTAGCTTCCACAGTCTCTTCCACCAACATTTCTATTCTTGTTGTGGCAGTGCTATGCTGAGTTGAACATAGCCTGCTTTGGGAGTATATGTGCCTCCTGGGTTCCCATCCCAAATGAGTTCATCCTATCCTTCCGATAAGAGTATGTTTGCCTTCCTTAGGGAATGGATATATCGGTTCCAAATTATAGTTTGAGGTTCATTGAGTTCCAAAATTCTCCCTGATTTCCAACCTTGTTTCCACAAATTTGTATGGAGGGGGTCGTCTATTTCTGCCAGGTGGAAATAGCCCCCCCTTTCTAATGTTGTGCAAAGGTCATCTGGGAGAAGGTGTTCCCTTAAACAGCCTGCCCAAGGGTCTTTTCCGATTCTGATTGAGTTGCCAAAGCCTAATTTCCAGGTGAGTGAGTTCCCAACCACATCAAAGGCACGTTGAACCACCTTCCACATTACTGAGATCCCTGTTGTTCTAGATCCAGGGCTCGTGATCCATTCTAGAATAGAGAGTGGTGCCACATACTTTTGTTGAGTCACTTTGGTCCACAGACTTGTTGTTGATATTAGTCGCCAAACTAATTTGGCCACCAGGGATTTTGATAAGAGAAAAATGTTTTTTAACCCCCAACCACCCAAGGTCTTGGGTTTCGCAATTCTCTCCCAGTGTACCCAGGGCAACACTCTGTATTCAGATTCCCCCCTCCACAGATATGAGGACATGCTTATTTCTTTTTATAGTATTCCTTTTGAGATTCATGAGAGGGACATCCAATATACTGGGATTGCTTCCAAAACCATCTTTATTAATACCAGTCTTCGTGTCCTTGTTAACCATTTATTGCTCCAAACTTTTAGTTGTTTTTCCAGCTTTGCCAGAAGCCACGTCCAGTCATTCTTCCTACAATCATTTGACTTTAAGTGGAAACCAAGGTATTTGAGGCCTTCTTCTAGAGCCTGTGTTTGGAATGGGAGAATATCTAAATAATTTTGTATGTCCTCATCCTCAATCCGAGAGAAGATTATATTTGACTTCTAAGCATTAATGATCATACTCGTTGCTAATTTGAAGAGTGTGAGCCCCTCTGTTAATATGTTTGCATCCCTCTTCGAGTCATCAAAGAAGATTAGTATGTCATCCAAAAAGCGTAGATGGGTAATGGCCAGCCCATTTGAGATTTTGATACCAGAGAAACGTCATCCCAGCTTTGCCTCAGTCAAAAAATGGCTTATGCTTTTTTCTACAAGTAGAAAGAGTAGGGGAGATAGCGAACAACCTTGTCGAATTCCCCTCTCTTCTTGAAAAAATTTTGTGGCTGAACCATTGAGTAAAATGGAAAAGGAGACCGAGTTTAAGCATGCCATTATCTAGTTGAAAAAATACAGTCCAAAGCCCAGATGTATCAGAAGCATTCTGATGTATAACCAGTTCACCCTATCGAAGGCTTTGGATAGATCTAGTTTTATCTCTGCTGCTCTCATCTTCTTTAGTTTGATGTTGTGTAGACCTTCTTGTACTACTTCGATCGCCTCATGAATTTGTCTACGTTCAAGAAAGCCATATTGTTCCCCTGAGATGTGTTTTGAAAGGATTACTTTCAATCTTCTATTGATAACCTTGGAGATAATCTTGTACAAACAATTGCAAAGGGAGATAGGATGAAAATATTCAAAGGAGGTTGGGTTGTCTGTATTAGGTATCAGTGCTACGAAAGTAGCATTTATATGATTGTGTATATGACCATTTACCCTTGATTCTTTGATTACCTGCAGTAGGTCAGGTCCCAGAACATCGAAGCATCCAAAGTAGAATTCGATTGGCCACCCATCTGGGCCAGGCCTCTTCCCTTTTTGGAAAGTGTGTAGGAATTCTATCAGCTCTTTTTCAGTAGCCAGGCTCGTTATGTGTCTAGTTGCATCCTCTTCAACAAATTTGGGGAAACGCTGGGAAACTTTTATAATTTATGCAATAGAGAACTCCTCCTAGGCTTTGTAAAGTGTGTTAAAATGATTAATGCCCAAGTCGGCTAATTATTTGTACTTTGTTATTTCCTCCCCCCCTCTGATTCTGTAGGCTCCAAATGATGTTGGCCATCTTGCGGCCTTTGGAAAAGGCCTGAAAGTATTTTGTGTTTTCATCTCCGTAGGTTAGTCACAGGGCCTGACTCTTTAGCCTCCACTGTGCTTCTCTCTCTTCCAGGATGACCCTGTGGCATTTTTCCAAGCCATATAGGAGGTCTTTTGTTTCCTGGCTATGATAGACCTCGCTAGTCCCATATTGTAGTTCTATTAGTTTCAATTCAATATCCCACAGGTTTTGTTCATCCTTTTGCTGTTTTATTTTGGCCCACTTATTAGTTGCTTGTTTGAGGCCTTTTAGGTTTTCAACAAAATACATAGCTACTGGGGTTTGGGATTGTTCTGGTATTTTCACCCATAAGTCCTTTACTATTTCCAGAAAGGTTGGATCTATTAGCCATCCCTCGAATAATTTGAAGGGGATAGTCAGCCTTCTAGAGGAGGTCCCAAATTTGAACAATATCGAATGATGGTCTGATTCTCCCCCAAAAGTTACCCATTATCGAAATAGAGTGGACAAAACCCCCGAGCGTCCTTGAGCATATATCGCTGTGAACATCCAACCAGGGAGTAAGGATTCAAAGATCTTAACCACTGCTAAGTTCTCCCCTAGAGTTTCCTCCAGTAGAATGACATCTGGTGAGCACTATTCAACCAATCTTTGTAAGGACGATTTTTTATTGGGGTTCGCCAACCCCCGACAGTTGAAGGAGAGGATTTTCATAAGGTAAATCCATCCTGGGGTGGCTTTTCTCTAAGCACCCATTCAATTTAATATTGTCTTCCTAAAGCCAGATCAATTCTGGCCCGATGTTTTTAGGCTGTCTACACATGTTTTTCAGGTTTCCCACACGAATAAACTGCTTCATTCTGTGTCTACCTCCACCTGTTTTCAGGCTGCTTGCAACTTGTATGGTCAACACTGTATGTGTAAAGTTAAACTACAACAACATGTTACTCCAAGCACATGTGTCCTTTTTCATCTTTGCAGGCCTAAAAATGCATGCATACTATTACCATTTTTCTTGTTGTGCCTTATGATATTTCCTTGGGAAGCATGCCTTTCGATGTACCTTGACCTTGGGAATTTTGGTCACCTGTTATACCTGCACTTTGGAAACCATACATAGTTGGTAGACAATGACTTCCACAAAACTTTTAATGACTTTATAATATTAAAATTTTATCCATAAATTCATATTTTGGGCAGACCTTTAAGTTTTCAAAAATTTCAAATTTCAACTTATTCTGACCTATATAAATTCAAAAAAAACAAAGTGCTGATTTATCTTTATGGTGCATTGTCTTCTTGTTATTCTTACTTGCCTCCTTTGTTGTTGTATGTTTGCCAACCAATCCCTTGGCTACACTACCTGATCAGGGGATCAAATTTTGCTCAAAAATTCAAAGTGCTTGGAATCACTTCAAATCAAAGGAGAGTGTAGGCCTTATCGTTACGAACCCAACGCAACTCATTTGGATTCAAACATACATCGGGAGCGAGAGATATCGTGTTTTGTTCAAAATGACAAACATGGAAAAAAAAAGGATGTTGACTGTACAGTCCATACGGACGCTGATGTGGCAGGCCGTATGACACGTGGCAGGTTGTACGACACATGGCAGGCAATTATTGGGATAGTTGGCATGTGACATGGTTTGTTGGCAGCGAATGGGATGGCGACATGTGGCCCAATCAATGGTTGCCACATGTCACTTGTTTATTGGATTAAAATCTTTGCACTTGGCAGGAGTTGACCTCGTGACCTTCGGACAGGGTAAAGCTTTGGGAAAGGCTGCCAAACCAACATGCCCACACATGTTACTTAACATATATATTCATTGTAATATATTTAAAATTGCAAAAATGTGTGTTGGGGCATGAACCGGGCCGGGGCTAAGCCCCGGGCCATGGTTAGATATTGTATTGCATACGACCGGTGCTACGGGCGGTTAGACCCACTATAATATATGTTGTAACCATTTGAAATGTGTGCGGTTTGATATAACATGTGACCAATGTGTATGCACATGGGTTTAACCTTACGGTTTTGTCAACGGTTTGAAACTTTAGCCCTGTTGTGTATTGCGCGCGGTCATGTGGTGAGCATGTGCCCATGGGCCTTGGTAGTTAAGGCCGACGTGTAACCATTCACCAGTTTGGACCGGTTGTGTGGTTGCACCTAGCACCAAGTTTTTACGATTTAAAATGCGTGAGGGATAGGTTGAGCCAACAAGGGTGTGTTTTGTAGATGCAGAGACAACAAGCTTGAAGGGGGGACTTCCAGGAAGCTTATCTTCTTCAATTTTTGGCCAAACGAGGTGCCGAAAAAGCCCAACTAGGGGTTTTTGGACGTTCTGAAGCCATTGGAGCAGTCTATTTGGAATTTTGAGCATTGTAAAGAATAGTTTTTAGCACTTTGAGAAAATAATACAAATGATCCATTGGAAGATGGACCAGGAGATGTAGCCCAAGAGAGGGGTGAACTCCTTTATCATTTGTTGTGATATGTGTTTTTTGTTCAATGATTTGCTACTGTTTATATGCATCTTGAATGAGTAAATCTTATTAAAGTTGTTTTGCAAAGTTGATCCATTTGCATTTTAACACATAAATTTTACTTGCAAATATTTTCAAGAATACAAATCCTCTTCATTTTTAGATCAACTTGGTATCAGAGCATAGGTTTTTGAAGACTTGATTATTTGTAAGTGTTTTGTTTTCTGATTCTCACAAGGTTGAAACTCACAAGAGGAGAAGGTCAACTTGTAGAGCCAAGTTCTCATCCTTCAAGGAGGAAGCATATCATCACCGCAAGTTTCAAGGAGGCATTCACCAAGTATGGCTCATGAAGAGAGTCATGAACATGTTCCTGCAGAAGATGAATATCTCATAAAGGTTGTCATGGAAATGAGAGAGATGATGAATATCTTGATGGAAAGGAATACAAGGTTGCAAGATGAAGGCTCCAACCCTTCAAAGCATAAGGGAGACAGTGGTGATAAAAATCCAAATGGAAATGGAGGGAATGGTGCTTCTCCACCACCCTCTCCTCCATCATCTTCTTCTTCTTCTACCAATTCAAGACCTCTTCCGAATTCTCCAAAGGGACATGGTAAAACTTGTTCACAAATTCCTTCATTAAAGCTTGATATTAAATTTGAATTGCCAATATACAATGGAGAAGTCAATGCTGGGAAATTAGATAATTGGATTAGTCAAATTGAGGTGTATTGTAGGATACAAAAAATTCAAGATGATGAAACTAAGATTCAACTTGCTTCTTTAAGATTGGATAGTGCAACACTCATTTGGTGGGAATCCAAGACTCAGGAGGACTGAAGAAGCATGGTAAAATTTTAACCTCTTGGAATGATTTTATTGTTGCAATTAAAAGACAATTTTACCCATTGGCATATATGCAAAAGGCTACTATGGATTGGCAAAATTTTAGACAAG
>ML778676.1:173314-197565 GCA_009831015.1 Picea engelmannii
ATGTTGAATAACGGTTCTTTCCTCATCATGTTCATGCATTCGTAACCTATACCATTTGACATCGAACAAAACTAATTTGAAGGAATTAAAGTCACACTCAATTATACCATTCAAAAACCCATAGTATCTATTTTCATATTCTCGAGGATGTCTGTCACTCATAGAGGAAACATTAGTGACTTGGAATACTGCAATTATCCCACTATCTGAAGTTTTTCTGGTTTCATCCAACTGTTTGATGCGAAACTTACGACCATTGCACCACATAGCCTTGTGGTGTTTCAACTGCAATATGCCAAACATGTAAAAGATGCATTGTCAATTAATAATAAACAAATTTATATAATTTGGAAAGTATAATATGAAAAAAGCACACCTACAGTCACATGAATAAAATTGATAAATTTGCTTTCCTTTCCATCTTTCAAAAAATATGCTAAATCTATTTCCCTCTACGTAACATCGAAATCTCCATTATGACGAGCTTCTCTAACCAATTCAGACAGTTCTTTCCATGATAACCTACCACCGTGACATTATTTACATCTATCAATCCATCACTTCATCCAATCCAGATTATTTGCAATGTATAAATGTAGTGCATCCCAATCTTGAGCAATTGACCGATCACAAAATCACAATTCATCAATATTAAATATTAGTTATAACCATGGTAAATATTAATAATAAATATTAAATGAGTATGATCATATATAGAAAAAAATAAGAAATTTATATTTATTAAAAATATCCACATTTTAATTACCTCTCACTTTCTTCATTGTACCTTTCCCCAACAACTGTTCCGTTTCAATTTTTTTGATGGAGTTCACATCCCAAATGCAATCCACTGCATGCATAGATTGCGCTGCTAATTTAGGAAGATATTGACTAATATACACCATGGATTCATATACCATATATCCCTCCACCATAGAACCCTCAGGGCGTTCTCTTTGTCTAAACAAAGCCTTCAATGATTTCAAGTGCCTCTCCACCATCCACATTGACCTTGTTTGTATAGGTCCACACATTTGAATCTCCTCAACTTGGTGTATGAGGTAGTGTTCTTGTGCATTGAAAAATGATGGAGGTAGATACTTATGCATTTCACACATTAGCTGAGGAATTTCTCTCTTCCAATACTTTATATCATCTTCATGGATTTCTTTCAGTTACAACCATCTATAGATCACGACGCAAGAAAATAACATGTTTCAACAAAACATATAAATACATATTACATTACAAGTAAAACACATGTCATCAAGTACAACAAAAAAATGTTTATTTTTTGCATATATATTGCAGCTACTTACCTCATGTATTTTCCAAGATCATATATAACTTGTTTGACATTGTTGTCAAAGTCGTTTGGGAGAGATAGAGGTAGAATATACTGTAACAATAAAAATGAATCGTTACTTGTTCAAAACTAGACAAAAAAATAAAAATATCAAAAAATGTACACGACCAATATATAAATATGGATACTAAAATGATTAATTACCTTAATGAAGGTATACCAATCATGTGTTTTTACCCCACCAAATTCACCTTTCTTCATTAAGATATTCTTTATGTTTGAACAAAAACCCGTGGGAAATTTAATTTTTTGAATGACCTCTTTTACAACATTGCTTTGTTTCTCTGTTAATAACCATGGAAGGTTATTTTTGTCTCCATCGTTATTCGATTGGATCCCACTTTGCATTGCATGATTGGATTCCCGAATGTCATTACAAATTTTGACAATTTTTTCTTTATCCTTCCTGCCATCTATGATTCACCATAATGTTTCTGTCACATTCTTCCCGATATGCATTGTATCAAATAAATGAACTATTTTTAGGTCCTTATAGTAAGGAAACCTCATTAATTGAGTGGGATAACATTTCATTCCTTGTGGAAGCCCATTTTTACTACCTTGATGATGACGACATTGATGAAGCATAAACAAAATCAGAAAACTATTTATCAAATGCGGTAAAATAAAATGATTAACCAAAATAAAATTTCAAAACATGATTCCATTTACGATACATAAAAGAAATGTGTACCTCAATGATTAATTATTTTATATGACAACTTCCATAGGCGAGGTGTCATTCTTTGTGGTTTTAGTCTAGTTTCTTGTTTCCCATTGAAAATAATTTTTTTTTTTTCAGTAGTACGATACTTATGGTTCTTAGAAAGGAAGTTTCTATACTCATCAAACACCTCCTTTTCTAAACTTTTTGAACGATGAGATCTCATCTTAGGACCACAAACTGGACATGCAAATTTACCCTTTGTTTGAAGACCCGCAACAGATGGATTAATGTGAATTATTAATATATATACGAAATGATTATTTAAACAACATGCATGATATAATCAATTAATTATATACTATTCAAGCATGCAATATGGAACGTTACATACCACAAAAATGTGTTAGTCCTGGGGCATCATGAATTGTCCATAAAAGTATTCCATGACATTGAAATCTCTTCTTCCCAATTGGCTTATAAATGTCATACATAATGATGCCCTCCCATAACTTTAGTAGCTCGTCGATAAGAGGCTTGATATACACATTCATATCTTTAAATTGGTACTTACCTAATTGTTTGAAATTACACAAAATTACTACCATGGTATGTATATATATGTAAATAAATAAATAAAATATGTTATGCAAAAAAAGAGAAAAATTAAAAATTTAAATTCGAAAAATTAATGTAAGCAAATACCTGGAATAATCATTGTCAACATTATGTGCTCCCTCTTTATTGACATCCAAGGAGGAATGCTATTGTTGATAAAAAAAATAGGCCACACTGAGTAAACAGACCGAAGATCTCCAAATGGATTAACACCGTCAGTTGCCAATGAAAGCCTAACATTATGAGGTTCATCTGTAAATTCTTGCCATTTTGAAACAATTTCCTTAAATGCATAACCGTCTGCAAGAATTCGATGAATGACATATTCAATTATATTTCATGCATGGTAATCCATAAATTGTGCTATGCTTTGGCACTTGAAAAATCACTGCAAGCGTGGAATTATTGGAATATGATGGAGAACCTTTCGAGCGACCATTTTTGTTACTTGATCAGTTCGATATCTACTAATACCACATATCGGACATTATGTTTTCGATGCATGTTGTCCATAATATATAATATGATCATCACGACATGCATATACTCCATTCTAATGTCGTTCATAATGGCATGTAAATCTCGATATATGCGAGGTAAAATATTTGACAAGGGTAACAAAAATTCACCTAACAATCTAAAACATAAAAAATAAATAGTTAATGTAAAGAATAGGCATTGTAAATATTGCATTTTTATTTTACACATTAATTAACACTAAAAAAAATGGGGAATAGTCAACATTTATGTAGATGTGAAGTAACATATTACATACCTTAGGATCTGTGTCATACAAGTGTTAGACAAATGATTCGTAACTTTCAAATTCACCAGCAACAATGTAGTGGAGAGAAGATTTGCTCTTGACCCTTTATAAAGTCATTTATTTGCCTTTTCAATCAAAGGTTCATCATAAATACCATCACTATTGTCCCCATGATCCTCCTTTGGATGAACGAATAAGTCTCGAATCATTTGATTTGTCTCATCATCTTGAACTATGTTATTATTGTCATCTACTTCCATGGGATCATGACGTAGGCGAGGAGTAACCTCCGACACCCGCTCTTAGGATCATTCTCATTCACTCATTCATGAGCCAGATTAGATATTCTAATTCCCTACTAGAATCCCTGATGAAAACCCGATCCACAGGTCCTTTCTTCACCCGCACGGCCTTCTGCACATGACCGCGATCTTTCCCTGATCTTAATTTCAGGCTTCGGGGTTTCAAACTTTTTGAAGTCAAGAGTTCATGTACTCTTGAATCCCAAATCATCAATGAGCTCTCTTCTGGCCTTAGCCCCTCCTGGATATGCCCTCTAGTCCATATGACCGCTCTCCATAAGACCGCAGCCTTATATCCTCCTATCGAGGTTTTGGACTTAAAAATCCCAATGAGCTCTTTTTTTCCTCTAGCCCTCCAGGCTAAGCTCATGGTCCACGTGACCTCTATCTCACAAGACCGCATCCTTGTGTCCTCATTGGGGTTTCATATTTTCCAATGCAAAAATGCAATCGTCCTCAGGATTCGAGATCCCTTGAATCCCGACGCACCCTTTACGCGTTAGCCCTCCTGGCTAGGCTCCTGGCCAATATGACCACTATCCCCATGACCTCAGTCTTATATTCCCGTCGAGGTTTCGAGATTTTCAATGCCAAAATGAAATTGCTCATGGGATTCCCGATCCTCCAAATCCCAACTCTCAGCTATGTTGATAGCTGGCCCCCACAATGGTGCTCCCCACTTCTCTGGTATGCTGACAACTAGCTCCCACTTATCGGGGTTCCGGACTTCGCGATTCCAAAATGCATAAACACTTTGTCACCAGGATCCTCGATATTCCGATGACTACAACATCGATAGTGGTACTCCTGTCGGGACTTTTCCCGATAGCTCCGATTGCTGCCACACGTCCTCCTCTGATGGACGGTCCCGATTTCTCCGGGATTTCAAGACTTTTGATGTCCCAACTATTTCGACCTCAGGAACTCCAATTTCCTAATGCCGAATATCCCAACTCTCTTCGGATTTCTGACACCTGTCTCCCCAAACGGACGGCTCAGATTATTCCAGGTAATTCCCCATGGAAATTCTCGACCTCATGTTCACGGGAATGTCGATTTCCCGACTCCCGATGCCTCGATCTCTGCCACGTGTCTCCGCTAACGGATGGTCCAGATCACTCCGGTGTTTCAAGACTTGGAATGTCCCAATATTTTGTCTTTGAGACTCCTGATATGCCGATGGCTGAAATCCCAATGGTAAACCTCGTGCAACTCCTGTCCAATCCGACGACTGATGGGTATCTTCTCAAGATCTGACGGCCCAGATCCGTTCTCCTGCACACTTACTCCAGAGGCTAAACTCTCATCATCTTCTCCCGATCCAAGGGCTGACAAGATTCTATGTGAACATCCGACGATCCACAATCTCCTCTTCTGTGCGCTTGCTCTGATGCTCACTGGAGGTGAAAACCAACAGTCCAGATTTTGTCTCTCTAGCCGATCTGACGACGATTGTGCTCCCTCCTGAGATTCCTGCATGCTTTCCTTCTCTTTCTTGGAAGAATTCTAAGTCTTCCAAAGGCCTCAACCTTTGTCTGTCTCCTCCTCTTGCGAACCTCTTGTATCTTGAGCTTCGCTACACGCATTCTCCACGGCGTTGTTCCTCCTGAGCTTCTGGGAACTCTGAACTCCTCCAAAGAGTTCTTCAACCTCTGTACTCCTTGCAGTCACGACTCTGTGCATGAAATCACTCACCCTCCTGAGATTATTCTTCTTCCTGATCCTTGAAGGATTCTTGGACTTCTGTACCTCTGCAGAGTCTTTACGCACCCACAGTGTTGTCTATCCTAAGATTTCCAAACACTTAGACCCCTAAGAGATTTTATCCTTCTTCTCTCTCTCCCACAAATGGATAAATATGGATGCCCTCCTGGCTATCCTCAGCCTCAAGCAACTCTTGTTGAGTTCTGCAGGGTGTTCAGCAACCCTGTGAAGATCCCTTAGTGGATTCTTCTTCAAATCATAGAACTCAAAGAGTTCTCTTCTTCCTATGCCTATCTGCACATCGACTCAAATGCCCAACTGGCATAGTATCTTTTACCCAGAACGTTCAACAATTATGTCTCCTTTCTCCTGTAACTCTATGCACCTACTCAATGCCCACCTGGCAGAGCATCACAGAATCCACAGTGATTATGTTTCTTCTTCTTGAACCCACAGTCGAGTTCTTCCCCTATGCACTCCTTGCACTTGCTCAATTCCCACCTGGCAGAGATTCACATAACTCCTTAGAGCTTCTATCTGAACTCACGACAAAGTTCCTCCAACTGCACCTTGTGCCTGTGCTCAATGCCCACTTGGCAGAGCTTCACAGAATCCACAGCAGAATTCTGTTTGCAACTGTGTCTTCTCCCACACAGCCTTGCCTCCAAGGTATTTATCAACCTTGATGTCTTCCTCCTGAGTTGTTGACTCCAGTTCCTGTGCCGCAACACATCTTTGTATGACTCTGCAGAGTTCAGAAGTGCATCCCTTGTGCATGGCTCTTAGAACCCGCAGTGTTCTGTCACACCCTCTTGGTATGAAGCCTCAAAGACCTTCACCTGAAATCAAACACACTCCTGCAAATGCACAACTATAGTATACATCTACAACATAAAAGAACACTCACAGACATCCACATAACACCAAATACATGCAGGAAAAACTTCTTCTGTTTATATTAGAAATGGAAAATGCATGTTTGTACAAGGGTGTTCTCGAGCTCTCTCTGGCTCTCCTCTTACAACCATTACAACTTCTCTCTCTCCCTCAAAATGAGATACGAAATCTCTTTTACCTGAGGGGGCTCTTCGAGCGCTTCCCTCCAATCTACCTACCCTATTCAATTACATTGAATGGGTTTTCTAGTCCAAAATCGGATCTAGATCTCATCCATACAAACATTTAAGGCCGATCTTATCTACAGCCTGCATAAAGGCACGGCTCTATGGCTCACCAGCCTAGACATTAAATTACATTCAATTTAGATTTTAAATGAGGCTGCGCCTCTCTTCAGATTTGAATGCATGCGCTCGACGTGGCTGGCTGGCTGGCTGGCTGATGTGGAGAGATGCTCCTGTATCAGATCATTAACTTGATCTTCATTATCTGCTTCAAGTTCTTCATCTTGTACTACAACATCATTTATGCTACTACTTGGTGCTTTCTGCATAAAGTTAGGGGACAAATCTAACTTTATAATTACAAACAATCATAAAAAATTAGTGCATGTATAAAACATTATAAAAATTTGAGAATACAATAAATATTAGAACAGATAATGAATGCATATACCATCGGATGATATTCATTTGATCCCCCATCCATGTGCCCATATTTTATACAATGTTTTGTAGCTCTCGCTATTAAAACTCTTTCGGGACGTCTAGTACAACAATTTTTGCAAGGGAAATAACATTTATCGTCACCCTTCTACCCTCTTTAATTATTTTCCCAGCTCTAATGTTTTCTGACATTCTTCCCCACTGAATTATACTGAAACAAATACCTAATTTTTGTTCACCGAGAAGACTCGCAAACCCTTTTTGAAGCGTCATTATTATAGAAAACTTGTCGCAACATCCGTCAAATGCAACACATTTATAGATTTTATAACTTCACAATTCCGACGTTATAAAAACCTAAGTGACCGTTAGTATTTTGACTTGGTCAACATACTAAGGTTACCGTTGGAGGGGGAAAACCTAGTTTCCACAACGTTGCAATTTCAACAAAAATATTCAAAAACGTGGCAAGAGAGACGTCTATGTCATAAACATGAAAAGAGAGACGACTATGTCATAAATGTGGCAAGAGAGACGACTAGATGGAAAACATGGCAAGAGCAATGACAACGTGGCAAGAGAGACATCAACGTGGCAAGAGAGACGACTAGGTGGAAAACATGGCAAGAGAGACAACAACATTGCAAGAGAGACGTAAATGTGGCAAGAGAGATGAAAATGTCGCAATACCAACGTTATCGGGCAATATGAATCATTGTTTTTTTAATTTCCTCTATTTTGCGACAATATGGACAATTTTTTCCATAACGCCGCAAATAGAATGTCAGAATTTTTACAATATGTACTAGTGGGACTTGGTCGAGGTATATTGTTACTCATATGGTTTTTTTTTTCTACTAAATATGTTCTTGCAGGTGTAAGGTTCGAATCCCCTCATGGAGGTAGTTACCCCTCTACACCCAAGTGGCGGTTGCAGAGCATGAGTATGGGTACGAGATGGGGGAGGGGCACAAGAGAAGCAATGATGGGGCCCGAATTTTCCTACAAAAGGACAACGTTGAAGACTCCAACTTCAACCACCAATATGGCTATGCATCATCACACAATTAAAAATATAACAACAACCAAAGTAAAATGCACATCACAGTAAGTATTATTGAAATATTATATATATTCTCTACGGATATGCCATGTTAGGTATGAAATCAAGTTTGTGAGTGTTTTTTTTGGGTTGTCATTTATAGGTATTGGAGTGAAGGGAAAGAAACATGGCCTCGAATGCTTCCAGTGGGGTCGATAGTGGCGAAGGTATTGGGATCTGGAGCTTTGGAAGCGTATGGTCATTTTGAGCTCACTGTGTTGGACACCATGATAAATTAGAAGATAAAAGAACATTAAGGATAACAGATCTTAAGTTACCTGAAGTCAAGGTAATCAAGATTTTATAACATCGCTCGATAGGTCTTCCTCTTCATTTTCATTTTTGCATATGCCCACTGCCCAGATGGAGAATTTCTTGTGGGAAATTATCATTCTTTTGTCGCTTTGATAGACGTTTTTCCAGATGATACAGTCTCCTTTTTTCCTTCCCGTTTCTTTATCTTTCATCGGTGGAGAGCCTCTGTGAATCTATGGAAATAAAATCTGTAAAATTTTCAATAATGCAAAATTGGGATTTCAGTGATTGCAAATTATGATTTTGAATTAATTTCGGTTCTTTGAATCTACATATATTCAATCAAAATTACAGTTTGCCTAATTTCAAACTAGCATTTCAGCAATTTTTTATCCATCTTTGTGGAAGCTAGGCAATTTGAGTGCCCTGTATCTAACGCCCCGTTCTGACCTGCTCTCACGGTTTTGCATGGTTACCGACTGTGAATGATTGGCAACCTATTGAGAAGGTAAAAATGAGGACTAACTCGCTTACCTTTTTAGGGGAAGGAGGAGGAATCCAGGTTGTATACTGAGTGGAGGGTGTGACAGATTCCTTTGGCTATAGATCTGCCTGCAAATTAAATTGAATAACATAGGCAATATTGTCAATTCCATGACATATGGGCGTGTTGTTCAACATATAATTAACTTCATGTATATACAGAATCAACAATTAATGTGTATATAGGTATAATGACATGAATGATAATATTAGTATTCATGCAGGGAATTACATATAATTACTTCTACCATACACTTCACTCTCAGGCCCCTGGAGGCTAGCATAACGGTATTCCTGATTTCACCAAGTGTTGTTGAACTCTATGCTAGCCTCTCTTGTAAGAGGGATGTTACGTTCATGGCCATTAGATATAATAATGAATACTATGTATGAGAACAAACCCAAATTATATAGACTTGGGAACAACGAGAGAATGAACAGGTTGAGTAACTAATTAATGGAGGAGAACAACTGCTAATGATCTGCAGAGTGATCCCCAGGTTCTGATATATAATGTGTGAAGGCCATATGGAAACATCTACGAGTATGTTGGACAACTGAGAGGGGGTGTGGATTAGTTTTTACCATGCTTAAACAATTATGCTTATTTTAAACTCTTTACAAAGCACTCAATGACAATCACAATAATGCAGGGAAATACACAATAGCACATTCAACATTAGTCACACATATGAGATACACAGAGATAGATATTTCATGAGGAAACCCATAAATATTAAAAACCTCTTCTTCTTTATATGATAAGTAATCTTTACATTCTTTACATTATCATACATATGAGAACCAACTCATAATGAGGCTGCAACCTCTGTTTTGCAAGCTGCTACTTGCTGAGAGCACCAACTCTCTGGTTTCTCTAGCACCAACTAGAAGGAAGAACCAACTCCCTGGTTTCTCTAGCACCAACTAGAAGGAAGCACCAAATACCTGAGTGTTCCAGAACCAACTGTATGGAAGCACCAACTTCCAATCATACAGGCACCAACCTGTAAAATAGAGAACAACAGTTCTCACATGCATCACCCTGCCACCCCGATTTCTCTGGTTGCAACTAGATGGAAGCTACAACTCCTTGTGTTCAAGCACCCACTTGAACCTCTTAGGACAACAGTCTTCCCTATCACCTCCCTACCACCCTGAAATATAAATATTTGTTACTAAAGCTTATTATAGCGATATAAATTTCTTCAATGGCTTACCCGTCTCATCACTGGTCTGCTACATTGCACTGCTCTGTCTACATCAGTGTCTTCTGCACACTCCTCTACACTTTATGTTCTTCTCCATTTATGCACTGTGTACCATGTCCATTTAATGCACCATTCCTCTGTTTTGCATTTATTCTGCTGCGCTCTGCCTCCTTATTCACTTATCAATCCCACTCAACAACAACCACACTCATCTCTTCTTTGTTCAACATTCTTATAATATATGTCCTGCTTCTGCATGCAATTTGTGCCATGCTTCTGCATCCTCTCACAACACCAATGTTCTCCTCATCGAGGTGTTTACTGCTTCCCTCCCTTGCACCTCTTTCCTGCAGCACATCTCAACACCCTCCTCACTCTACATCTCCTCACCATCTTGAGTCCTCTACCTGATCATCATCACAACTCTTCAGTTTCTCTGGCGGTTCCATCCACGCGTCCAACATCACTGGGTGTTATGCTGAGATTCCTCAACCTCTCTAGAATTTGAGACTCTTTGTCTTTTCTGGCATAGTCCTTTATTATAAGTTACACTCTAAAGTGCTACTGTAGCCCTCCGATCTTATTCAAATTCACCTGCATCATTGGATTAACTTCATAGAATCTTGCGTTCATTTCTCCATTTCGCACTTCGGCATTTCGGGATCCCCATGGTGAATATTTCATTACACTCCATGTTTCGATCCCCAAAACTCCAAAATGGAGCTTGTCTGCACTAGCTCCTTCCTCCATCTTCTGCCAATGTGACCAATGGTTGTGACTACAGCCTACACCAAAAGCGTGTTTCACACTTTCGCATTTTGGATATTCTGTGATGAGTCATCTCAACTCTCCAAGTCACGAGCTCTGAAATAGAGCTTGGCTTCTATAAATTTGCTCTCCAGCTCTCAACCATGTGACCACGAGAGGTGACCGAGAGCTTATTCATAAAGTGCTTTTGCGATTTTGCATTTCGGCACTTCAACATTCCTCTAGTGATGAATTCTTGATGCTCCATGTCCCAGTATCCGAAGCTCCAAAATGGAGCTTGGTTGCACTAGCTCCTTCCTCCATCTTCTGCAGAGTGACCACTGGTTGTGACCACGGCCTACACCAAAAGGTGTTTTCGCATTTCGGCACTTCAACATTTCGCATGTCATGAATTCCTGTTGCGAGGAATCTCAACTCTCCAAGTCGTGATCTCTGAAAATCCATGTTGCAACTTTGCATTTTGGCATTTCATGATTTTTCATGTCACGAATTCCTGTTGCAAGGCATCTCAACTCTACCAGTCGCGATCTCCGAAACTTTATGTCACAATTTTGCCTTTCGGCATTTCGTGATTTCTCATGTCGCGAGTTTGAGAGGTTAGGGAACCCCGTTCCTTTGACTTTGTAGTCAAGGAAATGACGATATGTTGTCACATGTCCTATGGACCCAATGGTCTAGATCTTGTTGTGAATTCGACACTTCACGGGCCTTCCTTGTGCCTGATTCGGGATTTCGGCGTTTCACATTTCGCCGCTTTGGGACTCTTGTGATGAAGAGTCTCGTCACTTGACTCTTCCAACTACCAGTATCCGAAGCTCCGAAATGGATTTGTATTAACGGTCCACACTCTAGATGATTCGACGATCCATATCTCTTCGCGATTTCACATATCGCGATTTCGAAAGTCTAGCTGTGAGTGTTCTTGATACCTCCAAGTCCCGGTATCCGAACCTATGAAATGGAGTCGGATCAATGGTCCAGATCAAACCTTGATCTGACGGCTAAGATTATTTCATGATTTCGCATATCACGATTTCTCATTTCGCGACTTCAGGACTCCTGTAGTGAGAGTTCTTGATATCTCCATCTCCCGGTATCCGAAATCACGGTATCCGATACTCCAAAATGGAGTCTGATCAACGCTTCGATCTTGCCTTTCGATCACTGCTATTCTTCCTTGCCTACCTGTCTGCCATCATTGTTGTTGTTCTTTCCATCAATGACAAGCATGCTCTTCTTGTAAACATGCCAACAATATCGCCCTTTGGTATTGATGGAAACCCTGAACGACTGCGCTAATCTGTTTGGACCTCCAACTGTAGCATCCGGTCTGGACCATTCCTTTTCTCCCCCTTTGACATTAATGTCAAAGAAAACACGCTCCCCCTGAGCTGTTGCAGTATGTTTAGGAGGTATCATATATTCAACCAATACAAACTCCGCCTAACAGGATGGACTCTCTTAGATGTGAGACGGGATGACACCTAGTTTCTGTTGAAGATATTCAAATGGTGTCTTGGCTAGGGGTTTAGTAAAGATGTCTGCAATTTGTTCTTTGGTTGGAATGTAATGGACCTAAACAATCTGATTGGTGACCTGCTCTCTCAGAAAATGGTATTTTATGGGAATATGCTTGGTCTTGGAGTGGAATACAGGATTCTTGGACACACTGCCGGCACTAGTGTTATCATAATGGATTGGGATCGGTGCAGCGTATTTTACGTCCAAGTTTGCAAGTGTCTGAATCATCCATAATACCTGAGTGAAACAGGTAGAAAAAACAATGTACTTTACCTCTATAGTTGATAAAGAAATGGAACCTTGCTTTTTACTCAACCATGCTACTAGAGGATCTCCTAAGAAGAACGCACCTCCACTCATGCTTTTCCTTTCATCCATGTAGTTAGCCCAATTACCATCTGAGTAGACTGATAATTGAAAATTCTGATTCTTAGGATACCATAGGCCATAGTTCATTGTTTCTTTCAAATATCTGAATATCCTTTTGATAGCTAGCAAATGACTCTCTTTAGGTGCAGACTGATATCTTCCTACCATTCCAACAACATGCATTATTTATGGACGAGATGCTGTGATGTACAACAAACTGCCTATCATTGAACTATATGAACTCTGATCAACATCAGGTGAGTCATCATCCTTGCTTAATTTGCATCCAGTAACCATAGGTGTGCCCACAGGTTTAGAATCTTCCATTTGAAACCTTTTCAACATTTCTCTTAGATATTTTTCCTGAGAAATGAACATCCCTTCAGACCTCTGTGTAATTTGCAAACCAAGAAAAATGACAGTTCACCTATCATAGAAATTTCAAACTCAGACTCCATGGCAGAAGCAAACCATTGTACCAATGATTCCTTATTACATCCGAAGATGATGTCATCTACATAGACCAACATGATGAGCAAATCATTATCCTTTGTTTTGATATATAGATTGTTGTCAACTGTTCCTCTCTTGAACCCTTTGTCTTTGAGATATGTATCCAGTCTGTGATACTAGGCACAAGGGGCTTATTTTAACCCATATAAATCTTTCTTCAGCTTGCATACTAAGTCAGGGTTATCAGATAGTTTGAAACCCTCTGCTTGTTCCATATAGACTTCTTCACTTAAATATCCATTTAGAAAAGATGACTTGACATCCATTTGATAGACTTTAAACCTTTTATGACAAGCATAGGCAAGAAATATTCTGATAGCTTTTAATCTTGCTACGGGCACAAATGTTTCATCAAAATCCAGTCCTTCTATTTGAGAATACCCTTTACATACCATTCTTTCCTTGTTCCTGATAACTTGTCCTTGCTCATTCAACTTATTCTTAAGGATCCATTTGGAGCCAATGGTATTTTTACCTTCTGGTCTATGAACCATCTCCCACGTATTGTTTTTCTCAATCTGATCAAGTTCATCATTCATTGCTTTAACCCAATGGTCATCTTTGCTAGCTTCATTAAAATTCTTGGGTTCCAGCATGGATATGAAAGCTATATGTGATTTTTCGGTGTCTTTGATTAGCTTTCTCCTGGTTTGTACACCTTTGTCTTTTTCACCAATTATCTAACTTGCAGGATGATTCTTTTGAGTGATTCTGGAGGAGGCATTTTAAGTTGTCTACTGATTTGAGTCTGTCTAAGTATCTGTGTCTTCATCTGATTCAGAGTCTTCATTTTCTGATTCTTGGACCTGTTCATCTTCAACTTTAGCTGTGTCTTCTGTAGAAGACTCATTACTATATACCTCTCTTGCTGGGATTCCTTCATCATCTTTTACGTCAATATAGTCAACCATTTTATGTAGCCTCTTATTATAGCATCTGTATCCTTTACTGTTTGTAGCATACCCTAAGAAGATACCTTCATCAACCTTGTCATCATATTTCCCAAGGTTCTCATCATTATTCTTTATGTAACATTTACTCCCAAAGACTTTGAAGTGTTTAATTGAAGAAGGTCTCCCATACCACAGTTCATAAGGTGTCTTGTCACTTTCTTATCTAAGGTGGGATTTGTTAAGAACATGGACTGCTGTGTGTATTGCTTCTACCCAGTGGGTTTGACCAATGGTCTTCTCGTTCATCATTGACTTGGCCATTTCCTGCACTATTTTGTTTTTCCTCTCAACTATTCCATTTTGTTGTGGAGTTCTTGGGATTGTGTATTCTCTCTTGATCCCATGCTTATCAAAGAATTCCTTGAAGTCACTTGACATAATCTCTCCTCCTCAGTCTGATATTACTGCTTTTAACCTCTTGCCTGTTTGAGTCTTAGTTGAAGCCTTAAATATTTTAAACTTCTCAAATGCTTCATCTTTTTCCTTGAGAAAGGCAACCCAAGTAAGTTTGGAGTAATCATCAATAATCAACATGAAGTAGTTTTCTTTCCCTGTGCCTTCCTGTCTTGATGGTCCACATAAATCCATATGAACTAGTTGGAGTGGTTTCTCTATTGAAGTAAAGCTCTTGGACTTAAACTGTGTCCTGGTTAGCTTTCCTACCTGGCAGGGTTTACACATTGAATCTTGGGGCTTTTATATTCTTGGAATATCTTTTACTGCCTCGAGATTTTTGAGTTTGATTAAGTGGTCAAATTTTAGGTGTCCAAGTCTCCTATGCCATAACCAACTTTCATCATATTTTCTCAGATGTCACTCTTCTCTATTTTCTTTCAGCACATATACATTATTTTCTGTTCTTATGCCTTTGGCCACCACTTATCCTGAGTTTATAGAATTTATCTTGCAGTCCTTGGACGTGAACACCACCTCATATCCTCTATCACACATTTGACTTAAATTGAGAAGATTATGTTTCATCCCATCTACAAGTAGAACATCTTGGGCTTTTCCTTTGCCATTACTTAAAATCACCATCCCTTTACCCTTTATTTTACCTGGAGCATCATTTCCAAAGGTTACGTTTCCTGATTTTCTTTCTCTTAGAGATAGAAACTTACCTTTGTCTCCCGTCATATGTTTGTAGCATCCACTTTATATATACCAAGGATTCATTTTTCTTTGAGCTGACAACACTAATCCACACTTGTCACTTTCTTTCTTCTTCCAAACCTTGACATTTTCAGTAGGGGAATTCAAATCTGGTTCATAGTTCCTTAATTGTCAGTCAATAGATTTATGTCCATAGTTATGACAGATGTAGCATTCAATCTCATTGTTCAATAGGTCAAAATTATTGTTGCAACATTGTCTACTCATTGACTGTTGATTATTTCTTGACCTCCCTAGTTGCATGTCTCTAGACTTAATTTGGCAATTTGGAATTTGTGAAGGTTTGTTACTTGGTTGTATCATTCTTTGTTGTGGCAAGTATTTATTCCTTTGAAATCTTAATTGCTCATGTCCAAGTCTTAAGGAACAATTTACAACTTTGTGACCAAAGTTAGAACAGTAGAAACAATAGCCATAGAAAAATTCTTTGTACCTAGAAAATGGATGTCTTCTTTGAGAAAAATGATTTCTTCCATGCTGATGACGTCTTTTAGCAGGGAGTGCATTATTTCTTTGTTCTATAGATTCAGTCCTGGCACCTTTTTCTTTACTCGTCCTGGGTGGCTGATTGTCTTCCTTTGTTTCTGCAAGTTTGTTGTTGTCATTGGTTGTAGATTTGAAAAACTTGATGGGTTCTTCGTTTCTTGGCTTACCACTACTTGATCCCTCTTCATAACCCAAACCAGTTTTCAGATTTGGATTCCTTTGCTAATTCAGAATGGTGGCTAATCCTTCTGAGGATTTGATACTTGATAGATTCCGATTATACAAGGCTTGAAACTTCTCCATCTCTTTCCTAGTTTTCACTACTTCTTGTTCTAAGGCTTCACATCTTGTCGTCTTTTCTGATAACTGTCATTTCATAATGTCTTCGATTTTCTTTGCCTCTTCTAATTCCACTTTTAGTAGGACAATGTCTTCATGAGGTTCTTTACTATCTTTCTCGAACTGTATCAACAATTGTCTTTGCTTTCTGTTCTTAATTCTTAGTCTGTCAATCTCTTCCAGTGCATTGATCAGTTCTCCTTCCATGTCAACCACAAATTCTTCTTCATTAGCATCACTTCCTGTGATTTTATTAACATAATCCTATTTGGCCATAAGTATGAAGTCATTTAGTTTATCTTCAATAGAGGAGTCATTGTCTTCATCATCTGAAGGATCATCATCATTGTTTACGCAAAGACTTTTCTTCTTAAAGTTATTCTCTTTAAAGAAATTTTTGTGTTTGTGCTTCTCCTCATCATCATATGTCTGATCCTTTCTTTTGTGGGGAAATTTATTTGAAAAATGACCTATCCTACCATAGTTGAAACATTTGAAAGGCATTTTACCTTTGTATTTGCCTGATCCCTTCTTTAGTCTCTTCACAAATTTTACTTCAATTTCATTGGGCTCAGAATCCTCATTCTTGTCTGCCTTAAATGATGCTTCTCTGGAGGTGGGTTTATCTTTAACTATTCTCATTTCATATGCAATAAATGTTCCTAGAAGTTGATCAAACTCCAAGGTTTTTAGATCATTAATTTCTTCTATAGTAGAGACCTTCGAGTTGAACCTATCTGGAGAGATCTCAAGATTTTCTAAACTAAAGAAGGTTCCTCAATTTTTTCACCAAGTGCTTTCATTGGATTTACCATTTCTTCTACTCTCAGAAAGTATTTTCCAATAGTTTCATCTTCCTTCATCTTCAACTATTCAAACTGTATTCTGTAGGTTTGAATCTTGGCATCCTTTACCTTCTCATTACCTTCATAACTGCTAATGAGTTTGTCGCACATTTCTTTGGTAGTTCCTAGGTGCATAACGTTTACGAATTCTTCTTCTGCAAGCCCACTCAAGATAGCATTCATAGACTTAGTATTGAAGATAAATTCTAGCTTGTCATCCTTATTAGCTAGTACAACTGGCTTTACATAACCAGTATCTACCACATCCCAGTCATCTGCACCTAAATCCATTATGTAGGTTCTCATTCTAACTTTCCAGAAGGTAAAGTTTGTTCCATTGAACAGAGGGGCCTTATTGGTTGAATTTCCTTCATGGCTTGACATGTTTAAGCTCTGGGATCTACCCTTAGATGAAAGGGGTCGGCTCTAATACCAATTTTTGGACAACTGAGAGGGGGGGTGAATCATTTTTTGCCATGCTTAAACAATTATGCTTATTTTAAACTCTTTACAAAGCACTCAATGACAATCACAATAATGCAGGGAAATAAACAATAGCACATTCAACATCAGTCACACATATGAGATACACAGAGACAGATATTTCATGAGGAAACCCATAAAGGGTAAAAACCTCTTCTTCTTTATATGATAAGTAATCTTTGCATTCTTTACATTATCATACATATGAGAACCAACTCATAATGAGGCTGCAACCTCTGTTTTGCAAGCTACTACTTGCTGAGAGCACCAACTCTCTGGTTTCTCTAGCACCAACTAGAAGGAAACACCAACTCCCTGGTTTCTATAACACCAACTAGAAGGAAGCACCAACTCCCCAAGTGTTCCAACAACAACTGGATGGAAGCACCAACTTCCAATCATATAGGCACCAACCTGTAAAATATAGAACAATAGTTCTCTCTTGCATCACCCTGCCACCCTGGTTTCTCTGGTTGCAACCAGATGGAAGCTACAAATCCCTGTGTTCAAGCACCCACTTGAACCTCTGAGGAAAACAATCCTCCCTATCACCTCCCTACCACCCTAAAATATAAATCTTTGTTACTAAAAATTATTACAACGATATAAAGTTATTCAATGGCTTACCAGTCTCATCATTGTTCTGCTACACTACGCTGCTCTGTCTGCATCAATATCTTCTGCACACTCCTCTACACTTTATGTTCTTCTCCATTTATGCACTATGTTCCATGTCCATTTAATGCACCATTCCTTTGCTGTGCATTTCTTTTGTTGTGCTATGTCTCCTTTTTCACTTGTCAATCCCACTCAACAACAACCACACTCATCTCTTCTTTGTTCAACATTCTTATAGTCTCTATCCTTCTTCTGCATGCAATATGCGCCATGCTTCTACATCCTCTCACAACACCAATGTTCTCCTCATCGGGTTGTTTAATTCCACTCTCCCTTGCACCACTTTCCTGCAGCACATCTCAATACCCTCCTCACTCTGCATCTCCTCCCCATCTCGAGTCCTCTACCTGATCATCATCACAACTCTTCAGTTTCTCTGGCGGTTCCATCCACACGTCCAACATCACTGGGTGTTTTGCTGATATTCTTCAGCCTCTCTGGAAATTGAGACTCTTCATCTTCTCTGGCACAATCGAGCTCATCCTCTGGCAGAAACCATCATTCATTTCTTAGTAGTTACACTCTGAAGTGAAACCGTAGCCCTCCGATCTTATTCAAATTCACCTACACTGTTGGATTGACTTCATAGAATATTGCGTTCATTTCGCCATTTCGCACTTCGGCATTTTGGGATCCCCATGGTGAAGATTTCATTACACTCCATGTTTTGATCCCTGAAACTCCGAAATGGAGCTTGTCTGCACTATCTCCTTCCTCCATCTTCCACCGATGTGACCAATGGCTGTGACTACAACCTACACCAAAAGCATATTTCACACTTTTGCATTTCAGAGATTTTGTGATGAGTCATCTCGACTCTCCATGTCACGAGCTCCGAAATAGATCTTGGCTTCTATAACTCTGCTCTCCAGCTCTCGACCATGTGACCACGAGAGGTGACTGAGCACTTATCCATAAAGCTCTTTCGGAATTTCGCATTTCGACACTTCGATGTTCTTGTGGTGATGAATTCTTGATGCTCCATGTCCCGGTATCCGAAGCTCCGAAATGGAGCTTGGTTGCACTAGCTCCTTGCTCCATATTCCACAGAGTGACCACTGGTTGTGGCCACAACCTACACCAAAAGGTGTTTTTGCATTTTGTCACTTCGGCATTTTGCATGTCGCGAATTCCTGTTGCGAGGCATCTCAACTCTCCAAGTCGCGATCTCCAAAACTCCATGTCGCAACTTTTCATTTCGGCATTCCGCGATTTGCATGTCGCAAATTCCTGTTGCGAGGTATCTCGACTCTCCCAGTCGTGATCTCCAAAACTTCGTGTCGCAATTTCACCTTTCGGCATTTCACGATTTCCCATGTCGTGAGTTTGAGAGGTTAGGGAACCCCGTTCCTTTGACTTTGTAGTCAGAAAAATGATGATCTATCATCACGTGTCCTATGGACCCAACGGTCCAGATCTTGTCGTGAATTCAACACTTCACGGGTCTTCCTTGTGCCTGATTTGGGATTTCGGCGTTTCGCATTTCATCGCTTCGGGACTCTTGTGATGAAGAGTCTCATCACTTGACTCTTCCAACTCCCAGTATCTGAAGCTTTGAAATGGATTCGGATCAACGGTCCACACTCTAGATGATTCGATGGTCCAGATCTCTTCGCGATTTCGACAGTCTAGTTGTGAGTGTTCTTGATACCTCCAAGTCCCTGTATCCGAACCTTCGAAATGGAGTCAGATCAATGGTCCAGATCAAACCTTGATCTGATGGCTAAGATTATTTCATGATTTCACATATTGCGATTTTGCATTTCACGACTTCGGGACTCCTGTAGTGAGAGTTCTTGATATCTCCATCTCCCGGTATCCGAATTCTCAGTATCTGATACTTCGAAATGGAGTCTGATCAATACTTCGATCTTTCCTTTCGATCACTGCTATTATTCCTTGCCTGCCTGTCTACCATCGTTGTTTTTGTTCTTGCCATCAATGACAAGAACACTCTTCTTGTAAACATGCCAACAGAGTATTCATTGAAAGACAACCCTTGAGCCAAGTCGAGGCTCTTCTTGATGCAGGAGCATCATTGGCAAGCGCACAGAGGCGGGACCACTCAACACATGAGAGTTCTTCCAGAACTTCAACGTGGGCAGTTACAACCGATTCCAAAATCCTCCTTCACTTAGCACCGAAATTTACCTTTGGAGGCACACTTGAACCAGTGCCTAATTTTATACTTTGAGGCAAGTTTTGAAATCGTGAATAGAGAAGGAGTTTCCACTACGGCTCTGGAATGCAACTGAACTAAGATAGTGTAGGATAAATTTTAGAGTAGGAAAGTATCCAGGGGAAACCCAGTTAAGTAAAATTTGGTACGCCCGGTTGGGGAGAGCTACAATACAGAGAGAAATTAGTTGTAAGAGAGAACTGCGAGTTAGCAAGAGATCTTAGGGTTTTGATTTACTGTAATTTTGAATGTATTATGTAGACATTGGGCATTTGTGAATATAACATAAGGAAAATTGATCCAAATGTATGGTGTGTGGACTGTGTGTGTTTTCCTGTCATTTCTGTTTTCATGAACAAGTGGATGGAACTGTGAGTTTTTCCAGTTTTAGTTGTTTCTCTTCATTGGAATCTCTACAAGGTGTGCATTGAGACAGAGAGGAATGTAAGGAAATCAGGAGGAATTTCTCTATGATAAATACCGTGGACCTAAGTTATCAAAATCCCTCAAACGTAAAGAGTGCACGGGAAATCAAAGTTTGAAACAGACAAAGCTCAGGAGGAATAACACTTTGGAAAGTGTTATCGAGATCTAGGAACTCATTCCCTGGAAGAAGTGAAGACTGAGTCTTCAAAAACTTAGAAAATATTCTAAGTCTGAAGCAAGTAAAAGCTCAGGAGGAAGAACATCATTGAGCGTTGGATTGCGGTAGAAAATCCCACGGACCACCCGATTTGAGGTAGGAGCGCAGGTTTTAACACTTCATAGATCCAGGAGGGGAGATCTCGAAGAGCTAAATGGACGGTGGATATTCCTCGAGGAGAAATGTCGAAACCCCGCAAATCATTGGATAATATGGAGTTGCGAGGAGGTTAACGATGAGGGATTCTTGATGTCCAAAGCTCAGGAGGAATAGTGACCATCGATTTCAGATAGATCTGGACCATTGGTCCATTTGGCAATTTTGGGTATTGCAAGTTGGAAGGACAGAGGTCCTTGTCTCTCAAAACCCCGAATCGTGAAATTATGATTTGACCTAAACCATCAATCACGGGCAAATCTGGACCATGGTCCACATCGTGATTTCAGGTATCGCAAGTTGGAAGGACAGAGGTCCTTGTCTCCCAAAACCCCGAATCGCGAAATCGTGGAATAGCGAGTTCAGATGTGGACCATAGATCCCATGGATTATCGTGAGTTGTTGATCGAACGCCAAGACATTTCGGCATTTTGACATTTCGGCAATTGGGGATTCCAAGGAGCAGAGATATCCCTTGTACCTTGATTTCACAAAACGCGAAAACCCAAAAGAATAGGCGCTGGGACATTTCGGCATTTTGGCAACCGAGGATTCCAAGGAGCAGAGATATCCCTTTTACTCTGATTTCACGAAACAAAAAAACCTGAAAGAATAGGCACTGGGACATTTCATCATTTTTGAAATCGAGGATTCCAAGGAGCAGAAATATCCCTTATACCCTGATTTCGTGAAAACACGAAACCCAAAATTGTGATTCACGAAAAGTAGGAAGGATAAGTGTGCAGTCACGACTCTTGGTCGTGTGCTATGGAAGCTTATGCGACATTTGGAAAAGCCAACTGAGCATTTGTGGGGACCTGTGTGTTCATTTGAAGGGTTCTAGTTTGGAACCAGAAGAGCCATTTCAACTCCAAAACCAGAAGATCTTGACCGGGAGGTCGCGCAGCCCTTAAGAGGGATAGGGGGTTTGCATCAGGTGGTATCAGAGCCTATCTTTTTCGTCTGTAGACTTTAGGCGCGAAGGAGGAAAAGAAGGAGATAGAGAAATCGGAGCTGTACTATGTGTGTGATAGATAGTCGACATAATTGCCACCAAGAAGATGAGAGTCGCCTTTAGCCAACCGTGCTGTAGAAAGGGAGATGCGAGAGCTTCACACCCGATTGGAAACAATGGAAGCAACACAGAGAAGAGGACCTAACGTTGGGGATGTCAGTGATGCAGAAAGTGAAGAGGTTGAGGTTGAATAAGCTGCAGGAGAGGATGTTGTAGAAGAACGTTTGTTGAGAGCAGTTGCCAGATTGGGAGGTAGAGCTAAGATAGAGGTCCCCATGTATGAGGGAAATCTAGATGCTGAGGAACTGTTGGAATGGATAAGGTCCATGGACAAAAACTTCGACTATGAAGATGTTGATGAGGAGAAGAAGGTGAAGCAGGCAGTCACCAGGCTAAAAGGGCATGCAACACTGTGGTGGGACGAACTGCAGGCTGAGAGGAGAAGTAAAGGAAAATAGAGGATAAAGAGTTGGGACAGGATGGTAGACAAACTGAAGGCTAAGTTCATACCCAAAGACTACTAGATCAATCTGTTTAGGAAGCTATAGAACCTGAGATAGAAAGGGATGACAGTCAAGGAGTACACCGAGGAGTTCTACCGCTTGAACATCAGAATTGGACAAAGGGAGAAATATGAAGAAAGAGTCACCAGATATATAAATGGCTTGAGATATGAAATCCAGGATGAGCTTAGCATGATGTCAGTAAGGACTATGGAAGATGCTTATCAGTTTGCACTGAAGGCAGAGGAGAAGCTGGCTAGAAAATAGAACTAGCGAGGAAGAGGTAAAGGCTCGATCCCAAGCAAAAGCAAGGGATTAAACCATGACAGAGCACATCAGTCTAAGGATGATCCTGAGAAACCACACAATCACTCAGAACGAGGAGGAAGTTCATGAGGAAGACATAATGGTGGAATAAACTCTTCTATAGGAAGAGACAGAGGAGGAGTAAGGTGCTATAACTGTGGAAAGGTAGAGCACATGTCTTAGGAATGTCTCGAGAAGAATAAGGAAGGAGGAGAAGCTCACATTTCAGAAGCATGACGAAGAGATGTTGAAGTAGAAGGAGCAGAGGATGGAGCATGCCTGATGTTGAGAAAAGTTCTCTTAAAACCAGAGGCAGAAATTGAAAATCCAGTGCAAATAAACAATCTTTTCAGGACGGCTTGAAAGACTAAGGAAAAAGTATGCAAGGTGATCATTGACAGTGGGAGTACTGACAACCTAGTATCCACAAAGATGGTGGAGAAATTGGAGCTGAAGACAACTGCACATCCAAGGCCATACAAAGTCTCATGGCTGCAAAAAGGACACTAGGTAATGATCACTAAACAATGCCTGGTTGAAATTAAAATAGGAGGATATAAAGAAGAAATCCCATGTGATATAATTCCCATGGAGGTATGCCACATTTTGTTGGGAAGACCATGGAATTTTGACAAAAATTCCATTCATGATGGAAGGAAGAATACATATACATTGGAGAAGAATGGTAGGATGCATATGTTGTTGCCAATGGAGGAGAAGAGAGAGAAAGAGGAAGCTAGCACTAGCATACTTCTCATGAATGGGAAGGAACTCCTAAAAAGAAGTCAAGGAAGAACAAGAGATGCAGTTCACTGTGGTGAGGAAGACCAAAATCATCCTTACCAATAGATCAATGGATGATTTACCTGATGAAGTTCAGGAGCTGCTAGATAATTTCGTTGATATAGTGGTGGCTAAGCTGCCAAACTCATTGCCACCCATTAGGAGTATCAGTCATTATATCGACTTGATACCAAGAGAAAGCCTGCCAAACAAAGCAGTGTAAAGATTAACACCTCGAGAGAATGAGGAGGTGAGGAACTGTTAGCGGTATTTCTTGTTAAAGGGGTGGGAGTGTGAAAGAACGGGTTAAAACCCATTTGTCCTAAGTTTTGGGTGATAATGTGCCCATGGTAAACAACACGCAAGACCGAGCGGTCCAGATAAGCGCGTCCAGATCAACGATGTGCGTTGGATTCCAGACCCCCCTTGCCTTTCTACCTTTAAG
>ML778676.1:204871-219546 GCA_009831015.1 Picea engelmannii
CATAGCTAGGTTTGGCTGCCCTAGCAAAATTGTCACTGACAATGCTTCCCCATTTCGGTCTGAGCCTCTGATCAAATTTTGTGAACAATTTGGGATTTCACTGATTCACTCCACTCCCTACTACCCTCAGGGAAACGGACTGGAAGAGACCTCTAATAAAAGTCTAATAAAGCTTATTAAAAAGCTATTAGAGGATAATAAAAGGGCCTGGGACTCAAAGCTCAAATTTTCACTTTGGGCCGATCGAGTGACAACAAAGAGATCCCTGGGTCTCTCACCCTTCCAGCTTGTTTATGGGATTGAAGCCGTCTTCCCCACTCAGCTTGCGTTGCCTGTGGAAAATCTCCTCCAAGACTATGAGGGGGAACCTAACCATGTGCTCAGAAGAATTCACCAGATGGTGGAGGTGCAGCAGACCAAAGAACAGGTCCTGGACAGAGCTTACAATCGTCAGCAGAAGATCAAGCAGGTTTTTGACAGGAAAAGAAAAAAGAAAGAGTTTGAGCAGGGTGATCTAGTGCTCAAATGGGATGCACCCAGGCAGGAAAAGGGCAAGCATAGTAAATTTGATGCCCTCTGGTTCGGGCCTTTCAATATCCTTGAAGTGTTTTCCAACAACACTTACAGGTTGTAGGATCTGGAAGGAAATGAAGTTTTTAGTGGCCCAGTCAATGGGCATTTCTTAAAGAAATGTTTTCTGTGAGCCACAGTCGGCTCATTTTGTTTTGTTTTGTAAATATTGTTTTTGTTTTTGTTTATATTTCTCGGACTAATAAATGACTCCATAACCCAACAGCAAAGGCACTAAGTCTGCAAAAGAGTTCTTAGAGCATCACAAGGACGACACTATCCCCCATGGAGCCGAATGTTAGCGGTATTTCTTGTTAAAGGGGTGGGAGTGCGAAAGAACGGGTTAAAACCCATTTGTCCTAAGTTTTGGGTGATAATGCGCCCATGGTAAACAACACACAAGACCGAGTGGTCCAGATTAGCGTGCACGGATCAACGACGCGCGTTGGATTCCGGACCCCCCTTGCCTTTCTACCTTTAAGCGGGGGGGGTACGGAATCGGGGGCGCACCTCTCCAATGGCTCAGATCGGCGTGCCTAGATCAACGGCGATGAAGACCATTCCGGACCCCCCCCCGCCTTTCTACCTTTAAGCGGAGGGGGGGGGTCCGGAATCCCATATGCAGCTTCCCGACGGCCACGATCGAGGAGCCTAGATCAACGACGCTCGTGCAGCCCTGCCCTTCTCAGCTGCCCCGTGCTTAACCAGTGTGGGCCCTCCTCCCCTGCCTTGTCATCTTCCATTCCACCTTTCTCCCACTGCCGTGTGTCACTTGTACACCTCATCCTTTTGGTCTGCATGGTTCTTCCTTCCTCTCACCATTCATTCACTGCTCGCCTCATGTCCCGTTCCTTTCCACGTCAACCTCTCACCCGAAGGCGAATTCTACCGTCTTCTTTCCCCTTTTCTCCATCTGATGTCCTCTGTCATCCTCCTCTCATCTCATCACTTCCCCCACACCCTTATAGCCCGGCACGAACATTCTTGTCATGCACCTCATCCTCCACGCTGGCCTCCATACCTGTCCCTCAAGTTATTCAGTTATTCCAGGTGGCAGAGCGAGAAGTCGTCCAGATCCTGAATTGCTGAGCTGGTTGGGCCGTTCTCAATCCCAAGAAGCAGTTATTGAAGCGGTTGGTGGTGGCTAGACATCGTCTCCGCCATAATGGGGACGTCGTACAATGAATTAAAGGCACGTCGATTCACCGATGTAACTGTCAGAAGATCTATCGCGTCTGCCACAACTTGCACGATTAGTCAAAGACTGCGGCTGCAGAGTGTCAGAAGCCATGCAGATGCAAAGCTTTCAATGCATTTTCTTGGTTCCGCTGTTGTTGTTGTTTTGAGTATATGTAGGCATTTTTGCCATTTTTGTATCTATCGATGGTAGAGGTAAGCTCCCGACTATAAAGTTTCAGCGACATTCTGGTTTCCTGGTTATGCCTCTGTGTTTGAGACTTCTTAGTTTATGACAAACAGTTCTCCTTTTTCCATCTTTGTTTCATCTCATGCCGGAGTGTTCACAGTTCAATGATTCACGTGGATTGTTGCAGTTATGTTATGATAAAGGATTTATTGTGACATCTGTGTACTCTCTGGTTTTCTGTGTTTGAATACAAAGGGACTTTGTGTTTGAATGCTTTCTCTTCCTGTCTGTTATGAACATGATGTTTATTCTAGACGCATGCACCCTTCTTGCATAAGTCTTCCACCTGCTCACCCTTTTACAACGACCCACTGTTTGGATTTTATCAAGACCTCACTCATTCATGCATGCCTGGTCTGGTTTCTGAGTTGAGACGATATCGTTCTGAGTTTCCTTCCATTTGATTGCCTTTTAAACAAATCGTGACATTAATCTGATGGGCTTCGGGCTCTGCTCCTGCTAGCAATCCAGGAGTGACCTCCGAACGCCAACAGGAACCAAGTCCAAGAGTTGCTGGATAAGGGTTTAGTCAGAGAAAGTTTGAGCCCATGCGCAGTACCAATTGTGTTAAGCCCAATGGAAGACGAAGGATGGAGAATGTGCACAGATTCAAGAGCCATCAACAAGATCACCATCAGGTACATATTTCCTTTACCGAGAATGGATGACTTAATGGATTGCTTAAATGGAGCAAAATTATTTTCTAAGATAGATCTGAAAAGTGGATATCACTAGATTAGGATGAGAGAAGGTGATGAATAGAAAACAACCTTTAAGATGAATGAAGGTTTGTATGAGTGGTTGGTTATGAAATTTGTCTTAACGAATGCCTCGAGCACTTTTATGAGGCTGATGAATGAAATTCTAAAAGATTTCATTAGTAAGTTCGTAGTTGTATATCTGGATGATATAATAATTTTTAGCAAGACTAAAGAGGAGCATTTGAGGCACCTAACGCTAGTAATGAGGAGGCTACAGCAGGAGAAGCTGCTGATCAATATGAAGAAGTCCTCTTTTATGAAGACATAGCTCATTTACTTGGGTTTTGTGATATCTTCGAATGAATTGAAGATGGATCTAGAAAAAGTGAAAGCAATCAGAGAATGGCCATCACCAAGGAGCATGTTTGAAGTAAGGAGATTTCATGGCTTAGCAATGTTTTACAGAAAGTTCGTTAGAGACTTCAGTGGAATTTGTGCACCAATGATGGATACAGTGAAGAAGCGACACAAGTATTTTAAATGGATAGAGGAGGCTAAAAGGAGCTTCGATATACTGAAGGAGAAGATAATAGAATGACCAATTATGATCTTGCCGAATTTTGGGAAGACATTTCAGGTAAGATGTGGCGCAAGTGGAGTTGCAATAGGAGCAGTTTTGAGTCAGGATAATAGACTTGTTTCCTATTTCAGTGAGAAGCTGAATGAGACTAAGAAGAAATACTCCACATATGACAAGGAGTTCTATGCCATAATTCAATCATTGAAGAAATGGATGCATTATCTTGTCCCACGAGAGTTTGTCTTGTACAACAATAACCAAGCTTTACAATTCATAACCCGACAAGAAAAATTGAATCAGAGGCATGAAAAATGGGTTGAATTTATGCAAAATTTTACTTTTGTCATAAAACATATTGCTGGGAATGCTAACAAAGTTGTTGATGTGTTAAGCAGGAGATGTTTAATTCTGCAAGAATTCCAGATGGAGACCTTGGGGTTTGAACACCTTAAGGATATGTATTGTGATGATATAGATTTCAAGGAGGCCTACGAAGCATGTACAAGCCTTGTATTGGGAGATAGAAGTCAGTGGACAGAGTATATGGTTCAGGAAGGATTTTTGTTCAGAGGAAATCAATTGTGCATACCAAGATGCTCAATCAGGGACAATCTTCTGAAGGAGAAGCATAATGGAGGATTGGCTAAACATTTTGGCCACGATAAAATGTTTGCACAGTTGAGCAATTCATACTTTTGGCCAAGTATGAGAATAGAGGTGATAAAGTTTGTGAACATATGTAGGATCTACCAACATGCAAAGGGGAAAATACAGAACACTGGGTTGTATCAACCATTGCCAATACCAGAGAGGCCTTGGGATGCAATAAGCATGGATTTCATGTTAGGATTGCCAAGAAAACAAAGGGGATTTGATTCCATATTTGTGGTGGTGGATAGGTTTTCAAAGATGGCGCATTTCATCCCATGCCAGAAGACTAGTGATGCAACACATGTTGCAAATATGTTTTTCAAAGAAGTTGTGAGACTTCACAGTCTACCTAGGAGAATTGTCTCAAACAGAGACACAAAATTTGTTGGTCACTTTTGGAGGACATTGTGGAAGAATATGGGGAAAAATTTGTCCTTTAGCTCATCTTATCACCCTTAGATAGATGGGCAGACTGAGGTGGTAAATAGAAGTTTGGGAAACTTATTGATAAGTCTGGTTACTGAACACCATAACCAGTGGGATTAGATTCTTCCACAAGCATAATTTGCATACAATGACTCACCAAATAGAAGCACTAGAAGGAGACCATTCCAAATACTCTATGGAATGCAACCTAGGGGAGTGTCTGAGTTAAGGGACTTGGAACAGGGAGAGATCAGAATCACTGGAACAGAGGATTTTGCTGCTGAAATGCAAAAAATCCATAGTCAGATCAAAGAACAATTACAGATTTCTAACCAGAAATACAAGCACAGAGTTGATCAACATCGCAGGGAACTTCAATTTGAAGTGGGATATCAGTTGTAGCACATCTCATGAAGGAAAGCTTCCCTAGGGGAACATATAACAAATTGAAGATGAAGAAGATATGACCCTGTAAGATCTTGAGGAAGTTTGATGCAAATGCCTATGAGATCGAGTTGCCCTATGGTGTGGGCATTTCACCCATATTCAATGTCTTAGACTTGTATCCTTACAGGAAAGATGACACAGAAGGATCAGAAGATCAAGGAAAGATTCAGTGGGAGAAGCAGATGCCTGTGGCAGAGAAGATACAGATGGAGAAGATTCTGAATCAGAGGATTGGCAAGAAGACCAGGAGGAAGACTTATTTTGAGTATCTATTCAAATGGAAGGGATGCCCAATAGAAGATGCTAGTTGGGAAAAGGAAGTTGCTATCCAAAAGTAGGGAAAGTCATTAGAGGAGCTCATGGACATGAGTCCATGAATTTTTGTCAAGGGGAGTATGATGCAAGAGCATCGTTGCCAAGCGCACAGAGGTGGGACCACTCAACATGTGAGAGTTCTTCCAGAACTTCAACGTGGGAAGTTACAATTGATTCTGAAATCTACCTTCACTCAGCGTCGGAATTTACCTTTGGAGGTACGCTTGAACCAGTGCCGAATTTTACCCTTTGAGACAAGTTTTGAAATCATAAATAGAGAAGGAGTTTCCACTATGGTTCTGTAATGTGATTGAACTAAGATAGCGTAGGATGAATTTTAGAGTAGGCAAGTAGCCAGGGGAAACCCTAGAAATATTTTTGACTTAAGTAAAAGTTTGTATGCCCAGTTGGGGAGAGCTGCAATACAAAGAGAAATTAGCTGTAAGAGAGAACTGCTAGTCAGCAGTAGATCTCAGGGTTTTGAGTTGTTGTAATTTTGAATGTATTATGTAGCCATTGGGAACTTGTGAATATAACAGAAGGAAAATTGATCCAAATGTATGGTGTGTGGACTGTGTGTGTTTTCCTGTCATTTTTGTTTTCATGAACAAGTGGATGGAACTGTGAGTTTTTCCAGTTTCATTTGTTTCTCTTCATTAGAAGCTCTGCAAGGTGTGCATCAAGCCAGAGAGGAACGTAAGGAAATCACGAGGAATTTCTCTGCAAGAAATACCGTGGACCTGAGTTATCTAAATCCCTCAGACGCAAGGAGTGCGCTGGAAATCGAAGTCTGAAAAAGACAAATCTCAGGAGGAATAACACTTCGGAAAGTGTTATCGAGATCCAGGAACTCATTCCATGGAAGAAGTGAAGACTGAGTCTTCGAAGACTTAGAAAATATTCTAAGTCTGAAGTGAGTAAAAGTTCAGGAGGAAGAATGTCGTCGAGCGTTGGATATCAGTGGAAAATCCAGCGGACCGCCCAATTTGAGGTAGGAGCATAGGTTTTAACACTACATAGATCTAGGAGGGGAGATATCGAAGATTTGAATGGATGGTGGAGAGTCCTCAAGGAGAAATGCTGAAACCCCGCAATTCATTGGATAAGGTGGAGTTGTGAGGAGGTTAACGGTGAGGTCTTCTTAACATCCAAAGCTCAGGAGGAATAGTGACCATCGATCTCAGATAGATTTGGACCGTTGGTCCATTTCAAGATTTCAAGTATCGCAAGTTGGAAGGATAGAGGTCCTTGTCTCTCAAAACCCTGAATCACGAAATTGTGATTTGACATGAACCATCGATCACAGGAATATCTGGACCATGGTCCACATCGCGATTTCAAGTATCAAAAATTGGAAGGACATAGGTCCTTGTCTCCCAAAACCCTGAATCACAAAATTGCGAAATAGTGAGGTCGGATGTAAACCGTAGATCCCAGGGATTATTGTGAGTTGTTGATCGAATGCCAAGACATTTAAGCATTTTGGCATTTTGGCAACCAATGATTTCAAGGAGCAGAGATATCCCTTGTACCCTGATTTCGCAAAATGCAAAAACCCGAAAGAATAGGCATTGGGACATTTTGGTATTTCGTCAACCGAGGATTCCAAGGAGCATAAATATCCCTTGTACCTTGATTTCACGAAAACGCGAAACCCGAAATTGTGATTCATGAAAAGCAGGATGGATAAGTGTGCGGTCACGGCTCTTGGTCATGTGTTGTGGGAGCTTACGCTTGGCGCTTGGAAAAGACAACTGAGAATTTGTGGGGACCTGTGTGTTCGTTCGAAGGGTTCCATTTTGGAACCAGAAGAGCCATTTCGGCTCCGAAACCAAAAGATCCTGACCGGGAGGTCGCGCAGCCCTTAAGAGGGATAGGGGGTCTACATCACTTCTTCCTCTGAATATGTTTCCACGTTGTTGGATTAAAAAATAGATACGTACATTTTTGTTATTTCGTAACACACTTGAATACTTTATGTCTTTCTAGGCTTCTTCTTAGATATGGCATGATAGAATGACATCTTAACATGCTTAGATAAACTACGCAGTATTTATTTCAACAATTTTAGGAATCCTTTTCCATTCATAACAGTACAATATCTCAAGGCCTTTGTTTTAAGGTTGGAATGCTATTATATCATAGAAATGTCCAAGCTTTCAAGGTGGATTTGGTTTGTTTCTTTGGTTGAGTGGATTGGAAGGATTTTTGACATAGTATCTTATATGTTGAATGGACAGTCTGCAATATTTATAGTTTTTGCCAAAGTTTCTCTGTAACAGTTCTAATGTAGAGAGTTGTAATTGTTTTAACAACTCTGTTATGGGATTCAAAGCATTTTTGAAAGTATTTTTTATGTTGAATGAACAATCAACAATGTTTATAGTTTTTTTCAAAGTTTCTCGAGTTCTAATGTTTACAGCTCTGTTATGAGAATAGCAATAATTAATATAATGTCTACGACAACTACTGATTCCACTTGAATGCATGAAGAGGTAATTGTCTATTTCAGATTCTCAACTTTACATCTCTTTGCACTTTAAACTTTATAAGGTGAGAGTCTGTGCATAATGTTTTTCCTTTTAATAAAAGAAAAAATTGAAGGGATTTCATTCCTCTGAAACTCTGTGACTGGGTTTACTTTGTGTGAGCTCTATTTTTACTTGTTCTTCTAATTCCTTTGTACACTATTTTTACTTGTTCTTCTAATTCCAATGTGCATTTTTCCATATGCCACAATGTTACTATGTTTAGAACATGCCATGGTTGGAATTAGTTAATGTACCTGATATGTTTTTATTTTAATAAGTGGCAAGTCATCTATTCATATATACCAGTGGTCAAAATATTTGCAAGCTATTAGATCATCTAGGGGAGAAACCCTCAAATTTAAACCTATGAAATAGTTTGTCAAGTACATTGGCTTGAATAATATCACAATACAAAATTGGAAAAAGTTAAGTACATTGGCTTGAATAATATCACAATACAAATTTGGAAAATGTTTTCATACATATTGCCCCTAGCTACTGAATCCTAATAGAAACAAAAGAAAAAAATACCGAGTATATCTTATCCTATGGACACAAAATATTGGCAGAGGAAAAACATGATAGGTGATGTAGGAGCATCACCAACAGAGCATGAATGGAGTACAACTAGGCACACTAACGAACATTCTGGAGAAATTTAAGTTTTGAAGAATGTGTATCACATAAATCTTTTGAAAAGAGTTTTAATCTAAGAACATATTAAATGTTGTAGAGATGGATGGTTCATGAAGACATTGAAGAATGTAATTTCTTTTAATTTAGCTAAGTGCAGTACAGATTCAATGTGTTCGATCTGATCTGTCTGTCTCAAATATTTATTGTAATAAATACTAAGTAGTTGATATCTTTTAATTCGATAGGATAGCTTTAGAGTCGTTGGAGGGAAGAACTCGAAGAGCCCTTTTGTATAAAGCTTTGTATTGTTGCCCAATAGAGGTTGTTGGCACTCTATTTATTGAGAGTTATCGCCATTGTAGCAGAGAGATGAGAGCTACCGAGAAGCAATGTTTGAACATATGTTTATTTCAGTTGAATGAATACAACATAAGAGAATTGTCCCAAATGTATGGTGTTGAAGCATCTATATGAATGAATGAATGGTATAATTTCTATCTATTTTTAATTCTCTGTTATTTCTTGTTCTTGAATTTATGCATGCATTAACATGGCTAGATGTATGAATCTGTGAGATTTTAAATAAGTTTGAATTGGTTCTCTTCTATGAGCAAGTGAATGTGTGCATAGTGCCCACGGGAAGTGCGTTGATAGAGTCTGTTTTGACTCATAATCTCAGAAGAGATAATGTGAACCTTATGCATGCAAGGAGTGCATAGCGTCCACAAAGTATGAATTGACAGAGTCCATTTTGACTCAAAAATTTATGGAAGGATAGCCTAGAGAAATTTTACCCGTAACGAGTGCGTGGTCGAGTATTCTCACTTAGAAGCTCAAGAGGAGTGGTTGAAATTGCCCAAGTGACGAGATTTTAGAGGATGACCTATTGCAAGGCATGTACAGGATGAATTTTGAAGAAGTGTCGAAAATAGTATTCTGAGAAGAAAAGAGTTCAAGAAAGAAAAAGCTTAGGAGGGAGAACAGCGAGAAATCATCTAAGGAAGGAGTCCTTTGAGGTTTCTCCAATTTAACAAAGAGAGATCCATCCAGGAGGGATGGGAATCATTCCAGATCGTCAGATCTGGGAAGAGTTGCACGAAGGTCAGGCATGATGTATTTCAGAGGTCAGAGTTCGGGACACTTCGAAACATTGAAAGGTGAGATCGTCGAAGTTGTGAACTCGCGAGGTGATTCTTAACCATTGGCTGTGAGGAGACACGCGACAAAAGATTAAATAATCCAGAAGTTAGAGGTACGAAGGAAGTAAATGTGGACTGGGTGAAGTTTCCAAAATTCGCGAAACCCAAAGTTTAAGTTGGACCATCAGATCCAGAGAGACACATGGCAGAGACCCGTGAGTTTGAGGAGGATTTTTTGGAAATAGAGGAGGATATTGCAGTATTGCCGCATCCCGAAATGGTGAAGGGTTGGCCAAGGTCATAACATGTGGTCACATAATGGAGAAAGAGTCTAGCGCTAGACTAGTACTCACGAATCATTGTTGCCAAGCGTTAGAGAGAGGAATTGTACATAGCCTGAACTTACACATGACATCAAGGGGACCTATGTGAGTGTATAAATTTCTCAAGGTCTGTTGAAGGCCGAAGAACCAGTTTGGTTTGGAGAGTTTGAAGATCCAAGACCGGGAGGTCACGAAATGCCCAAGAGAGAAGGGGAGGGTTGCCATCAAGAGTGGTATCAGAGCAAATACAAAATTGACATCTGTAGGTAAAGGAGATAGAGAAGTAGGCTGATATCATCGAGTGGTATCAGATACATCAACACAATGCCACCTAGGATATGTGCAGAGCCTCCCGTGGAAAATAGAGCTATGGAAAGGGAGATGTGAGAGCTTACAGCTGGGCTAGATGCCATTTAAACAACACAAAGGAGAGCACCTGATGCTGGAGACATCAACAATGCAGAAAATGAAGAAGTGGAAGTTAAAGAAGCTTTAGTAGAGGATGTCGCAGAAGAGCACTTGCTGAAAGCGGTTGTTAAGTTGGGATAGACAACCCAATGTATGAAGGTAATTTGGACGTCAAGAATTGCTTGATTGGATACGAGCAATGGATAAGTATTTCGACTATGAAGAATTCGATGAGGAGAAAAAGGTAAAACATGTTGTCACTAGGTTGAAAGGACATGCAACACTGTGGTGGGAGAACTGCAGGCTGACAAGAGAAATGAAGGCAAGCAAAAGATCAAGATTTGGGATTGAATGGTGGCCAAGCTAAAGGTGAAGTTCATATCCAAGGACTACCGGATAAATATGTTCAGAAGGTTGCAAAACCTAAGATAGAAAGGAATGACTATGAAGGAGTACACAATGGAGTTCTATAGACTGAACATTAGGGCTGGACAAAAAGAGAGAGACGAGGAAAAAGTTGCTAGGTACATCAACGGCCCGATATATTAAGTCCAAGACAAAATCAACATGATGACAGTGAGAACAGTAGAGGATGTGTACCAGATTGCGTTGAAAGCATAAGAGAAGTTGGCTAGGAAGTAGAGTCAACAAAATAGAGGTAGAATCTTGAACAGAGGCAAAGGCATTGCCCATGACAGGACATAGAAGCCCAAAGGTGAGGTAGAGAAACCACATAGTCACTTTGAGAGTTGAGGAAGTTCCCAAGGAAGGAAGAGCGGTGGTAGAAAATATTTTCCTAGAGGAAGAGGAAGAGGTAGAGGAGGTGAGATAAAGTGTTATGTCTGTGGAAAGGTAGGACACATGTCTTGGTAATGTCCCGAGAGGAAGAAAGAAGGAGGTGAAGCTCACATTTCAGAAGTGTAGAAGTGATATGTTGAGGAAGAAGGCGCAAAATATGGGATATCTTTGATGATGAATAAAGTTCTCTTAAAGCCAGAGCTAGAAGCTAAAAAGCCGGTGCAGAGGAACAGTTTGTTCAGGACAACTTGCAAGACTAAAGACAGATTATGCAAGGTTATAATTGACAGTGGGAGAAATGATAACCTAGTATCCATAGAGATGGTGGAGAAGTTAGAGATGGATACGATTGTACACCCGACGCCGTATAAAGTCTCATGTTTGTAGAAAAGTCATCGGGTAATAGTCACTAAACAATGCCTAGTTGAATTTAAGATAGGAGGATATAGAGATGAAATTCTATGTGATGTGATTCCCATGGATGTATGTCATGTTTTTTTGGGAATACCATGGCAGTATGACAAGATTTTCATTCATGATGGGAGAAGAAATACTTATACCTTAGAGAAGAATGGTAGGACACATATGTTGTTGTCAATTGAAGAGAAGAAAGTGAAAGAAGAAGCTAGTGCGAGTGTGCTTCTCATGAGTGGGATGGAAATCCTGAGTGAATTTAAGAAGGAACAAGAGATGCAGTTTGATGTAGTGAGGATGATCCGAAAAGATCTTTTAATGACTATGGTTGAGTTTTTAATTGCATGTGTTAATTAACCATTTGAGAAGCTTAATGAAAAAATGAGGAAATAAGAGGAGTTATGAAAGCCATATACATATATGCAGATCTGAAATGAAGTAATAAAAATCAAACCATAACAAGAGAAGTGATAATGGAGTTCGGCACAAAATTGCCTACGTCTCCGGGCCTTTGTCTCAGTGGGGGAGGCTTCTTTATTTATGTTCAAAGCTCAAAAAGTACATTTCAGCAGTGCCATTAGGCTACAATACTGATCTGGTCATGTTCTTCCAGATCCCTAGAACCTAGCAGAAGAAACGGCATGCAAAACGGATGACCGGAGCTCCCAGAAATGGCTTGCAAGCATCTGCTCCTCAACAGCTTCCCTGCATAAAAATGGCTTTGGCTTGGCTTCCCTTTAGCATAACTCTTCTCTAACTATCCTCCATGGCTTGAAAAAGGCTTGGTTTTTATAGATCTGAAGTTGTTTATCCATCCCCAACTTCCTCCCAAAATATGGCCTCCAAAAATGCCCAATATCTCCCAAAAATGACTAAAAACCATTAATTACAGGCCCAAATCAAATAAAACTCCAAAACATTATAGTAAAAACCCACTTTGCATATATATTTAGGATTTTAGCACCTTTATTCCTGCACGGGCCCCCTTTGAAGGTCATATGGATAGACATGTGGCCAAGCGCCAGCCCGAAGGGCTATGCGTTGGCCCCTCATCCCGAAATCCTTGGTCACGTTGCGCCATTCCATAGGACCGCACCCCCTATTCTCACGCTTGGCCTATGGTCTTACCCCTGGTCTTATGGCAGAGGGTGCACCCTCATCCGTGGCCCCCATGCCCCAAACTTTTTGGTCGCATAGACATAACAAACCATGGGCTGGGGCTAAGCCCCAGCCCTTTCCGCCTCCAACTAGAACTTTATGTTAATTTAAATAAATAATTTGCCATATGATAATTAAGAACCAATAGTGGAGTGGGTGGTTAGCCTGGTCCTACTAGTCCATAGCCCGGTGGAGGTCGGGGGTTTGACTCCGGTGGAGACCGTAAAATTTTGCACAAACCAACAACCAATATAGGGGTGCCACGTGGCAGCCCAAGACTGGGCCATGTGGCACCTTCCCATTAGCCAAACGCGATGCCACTTGTCAACACAAGTTTGGACCACCTATCTGCCGAGGTGTTTGCCCAATCAGCAACTGTATTGCCATGTCAGTATGCCACTGTACCTGCCACCGTGAGCCCTACCACGTGTCACCTTTACAGTGGTGACACGTGTCACCCTTTGACTGGTCCAAATCACCTACTGTATGCCCTGTCATCTACCACATGTCATCTCCAGATGCTACCACATCAGTTGTATGACTATATGGCCTGTACAGTCAGCCTACCACGTGGAATGTATGGACTGTACAATCACCCCCTTTTTTTACATGTTTGGGTTTTCGATCAGAATGCGATATCTTTCGCATACAGAGCCCATTTGATGAAGTAAATATATGGACAGAATCTGGAAGACGAGACTGATGCAATGGAATTAGTTTCGTCTGATTCTGAGAACTTTCATTTTTGAGCCTTTTTGTTAGACTCCTAGATCCGATTCTGGATCACACCTCTCCACTAAAAGACCTTTTGGTACCCAAAAGGTTACTAACCAGTCAACAAGCTCGGGATAGGTCACCTAGCTTGTCCTCTGTCTCTGAAATCTGTCCTGTGCACCTGTCTCATCATGATCAACTGTAACACAATCATGACAACTGAAAGTATATTTTTAGCCATTTGAACCCTGTTACATCTTACTGAAGCCACTATCATCCATGTAGACAACATTACTAATGATTGCATAAAAAATATGACTGCAAATGAGATGATATACTTGAAATATTTGCACGACATGAACTTATCTTGAAGCAACTTATGATTGATTTTCCATTCAACAATCATTTCTTGTTCTTTCTTAAGATCGATTACTTCATTTGAAACAATTATTGGTTTGTTTCTTGCTTGCACTACCTTCTTTAATTGTTCCATTGTTTGAAGTGTTTTATTTGCCTTAACATGATGAGCATGAACCACATAATATTGACTTGCTTTGGTTAATTGATATTGATTCTTTGTCGTGTAGAAGATTTCCTTACGATCATATAAATATGGACTACCTAATACCATTCCACATTCTCTTAATAACACTACATCACATGTTACTTCATCCACATACTTAGATGAAATTGAAAATTTGATTGTGCACTGCTTTGTTATGTGCATTTGATGATGATTGCTTATCCATTTAAGTGTGTAAGGCTTATGATGTACTTGTGTTTTTAACCCCAATTGCTTAGCCAATTCTTCTGAGATTAGATTAGATTGAGATCCACTGTAGATTAATGCATCTATCTTAGTGTGTCGCATGATTACCCTTATATGAAACGATTTTCTTCTACAATCAATGCCTTCACCAATTTTACCTGTCATACCAACCAATGAGATCTTTGATTCATCACCTGAATCCGATCCCAAGTCTGTGGGTCTTGTTTTCATTGCCACTGTTTGTATTCCCTTCTTCTCCTTGAACCACTTTGGCCTCTTCTCGGGATGCAACGGCCAACATTTGTCCTCATCATGTCCCTCTTTCCTACAATGCTTGCAAGAGGGATTTCCTTCCTTTCTTGCCACTGCATTTGAATTCTTGCCATGCCATTTCCTCTTGTCCTCTTTCCTTGAAGATGATGATTCCCCTGACACACTTTTTTTTCCATGAAAAAATTAACTCGATTTTATATAGAGTATAAAATCATTTACAAGACGAGATCGAGGACCTTACATAGGAAAGTGTTGGGCAGTCCTCGCATCAAATTCAAAATAGTCACTGTACCAGCAAACTAAAAAACTATCAACACTCTAAAGACAGGTCTAGACTATTAAGACCTGCAAACTCAGCACAAGATATAGTATAGATCCAAATGTAGGATAGTCAGC
>ML778676.1:223200-237566 GCA_009831015.1 Picea engelmannii
GAAAGCAGTCCACTTTCTGCCAAATGATGCCAGAATGCTGGTTTATTCGAGCAAGGGCCGTAGACATTGAGAAATGCCATCTCCTGACCAGTGGGTAAGTGGAGTCCAGTCAATAAGATGCCCCCCTTTGACATAAAGGAATGGAGCGAAAGAAGATCCGGATTCCAGGCCACCAGTAGTCCCCCCGAGTTGCCTATGGAGCTAGCGGCTGCAGTAATCCACGAAGGCCTGAAAAGATGCAAAAAATCTCTAGAGAGGAGGTCCGACGACAAGGTTTCTTGAAGGAAAATGAGATCTGGCTTTGTGATCTCCAGCAATCTGCGGAAGGAGGCCGCCTTGAGGGGGCCTCCGATCCCCCTAATATTTAAGGAGAGCACAATCATTATTTGGATCTCGCCATGGCCTTCAAATCTCTAAGGGCTGTTCCGTCCTGTGAGGGACAGTCAGTTGCAGCTGGCTTGGTGCTCGCTTCTTCCTTCTTCTTCCTGGAGCTGCGAGTCTGAAGAGGGGAAAGTTCCTGCCCAATACCCCTCGACCAGGCAGGGACGAGAGTGGGTTTGACGGAATGAAGCAAAGAGATTGAGCCCTGTTCATAAACAGGAGTAAGCTGCTCTTTGCCGCGGAACATAGGAAGCGGAGAAAGATTACACGGAGGAAGACTAGATGAAGCCGAGGAGTTTAACGCTGAGAGTAAATTAACGTCGTCTTCCTCCAACTGGCTAAATCTCGGTGGTGGTGGGGGCGAGACAGCAAGAAACGAATTGTTCGGACAGATTTGCGAGCTATCCAAGGAAGAGGAGGCAAGCAATGAAGACTTATATGAGTCAGTAAGTTGGGGGATATTTTCAGCAGGGAGAGAAATCAGTACTTCAGGATGACTCTGCATGGGAAAGTGTCTATTAACCGGGGCATCAGGTCGATTAGTAATAAAAGAGTCCACAATCTCTGGTATAGGGGTAGCAGAGCGAGGAGCCAAGAGCCAGGAGAAGTCAGATAAAGTGATTCTCTCGGATTCGGTAAGTGTTTTTAGAAGTGAGGGACAGTGAAGGCTCAGTTTTTGCTGCGGTTCAAGAGATTGACCCATCAGGGGTTGGATGGCTGGGCGAAGAGGCGAGTCGAGGTAGGCCAAAGAGGGGTCGGCCTCAGTATAATCAGGAGGGTGAAAAAAAATCTCAGATGCTTCAGAGTCTTCAGTAGTAGACTTACCCGGGCAATCTCGGCGGAGGTGGCCTGTTTTGCGACAGTGGTTGCAGCGGAACGGGATTCCGAGATAGTCCAAAGATTGGATGTACTTCTGACACACTTTCTTTCCCTGCTTCAATATACGTTGCTTGAATAGAAACCTCATCAAGGTTAGTGGGTCCAAACATGAAAACAATGTTTCTAATATGCACAAGTAAACCTCCTATATACTTCATAAGAGTTTCTTGTGTTTGTAAAGGGATATCTAACATCAATGCCATTTTTCAAAATCCATCGGTGTATTCTTGCAATGTTTGTCCTTTTCTTAGTTTTAAACATTGCCATTCAATTAATGCTTTTTCTTTATAACCCAAAGGATAGAATTGTTTCCTAAGTGCATAAATGAAGCTCTTCCATGATGGGAATACATTACCCACTTGTTGTGTTCCATTTTGCAGCTTGCTTTTCCACCAGATGAGAGTTGTACCTGCAAGTCTCAAAGATGCCAACTTGATTTGTGTGGCCTCATCCTTGATCTGTTGTACACTACAGTAAACCTCCATCTACCTGATCCAATTATCAAGTTTCTCTGCATTTACTTCACCATCATATATGGGCAACTCAAATTTAGCATCAAGTTTTAACAATGGCATTTCATTCTTATGCTTATAAACATGTTTCTTTCCATTAGATTTAGAACTTGAACTTGAAGAAGAAGGAGAAGAAGGAAGTGATGATGGAGGTGAAGGAGGAATCTGAGGATGATCCTCTTCCTCTTCACTTTTTCCCTTTGAAGATTCACCCAAAACTGGTCTCTTTCGTTCCAAGTAATCCTCGTACAAAACTTTCACCATCTCCAACATAGCAAGGAAAGTTTTCCGAAACTCTTTCTCATCCTAAGAAAGCCCTTCTTCCGATGCCATCTTCCTGCCGTGAGAAGCTCTCTTTCTCAATCCAATTAATGGATTCTCTGCAACAATCTTGCCTTCACCACACTGTATCTTTTCCTTGGTTAACATGCAAAACTCAAATCCAAATGTCAACTAGCTCTGATACCACTTGATCCGAAAAGATCTTTTAATGACTGTGGTTGAGTTTTTTATTGCATGTGTTAATTAACCATTTGAGAAGATTAATGAAAGAATGAGGAAATAAGAGGAATTATGAAAGCCATATACATATATGCAGATCTGAAATGAAGTAATAAACATCAAACCATAACAAGAGAAGTGATAACGGAGTTCGACACAAAATTGCCTACGTCTCCAGGCCTTTGTCTCAGTGGGGGAGGCTTCTTTATTTCTGTTCAAAGATAAAAAAGTACATTGTAGTAGTGCCATTAGGATACAAGACTGATTTTTTCATGTTCTTCCATATCCCTAGAACCCAGCAGAAGAAACGACATGCAAAACGGATGACCGGAGCTCCCAGAAATGGCCCGCAAGCGTCTGCTCCTCAACAACTTCCCTACATAAAAATGGCTTTAGCTTGGCTTCCCTTTAGCATAACTCTTCTCTGACTATCCTCCATGGCCTCAAATAGGCTTGGATTTTATAGATCTGAAGTTGGTTATCCATCCCCAACTTCCTCCCAAAATCTGGCCTCCAAAAATGCCCAATATCTCCCAAGAATGACCAAAATCCATTAATTACAGGCCCAAATCAAATAAAAATCCAAAACATTAGAGTAAAAACCCACTTTTCATATATATTTAGGCTTTTATCCCCTTTATTCCTGCATGCTCCCCCTTTGAAGGTTATATGGATAGACATGTGGCCAAGCGCCAGCCCGAAGGGCTGTGCACTGGCCCCTCATCCCGAAATCCTTGGTCACGTTGCGCCATTCCATAGGACCACGCCCCCTATTCTCATGCTTGGCCTATGGTATTACCCTTGGTCTTATGGAGGATGGTGCACCCTCATCCGTGGCCCCCGCACCCCAAACTTTTTGGTCGCATAGACATAACGAACCATGGGCTAGGGCTAAGGCCCAACCCTTTCCGCCTCCAACTAGCACTTTGTGTTAATTTAAATAAATAATTTTCCATATGATAATTAAGAACCAACAGTGGAGTGGGTGGCTAGCCCGGTCCTACCAGTCCGTAGCCCGGTGGAGGTTGGGGGTTCGACTCTGGTGGAGATCACAAAATTTTGCACAAACCAACAACCAATAGAGGGGTGCCATGTGGCAGCCCAAGACTGGGCCACGTGGCACCTTCCCATTAGCTGAACACGATGCCACTTGTCAACACAAGTTTGGACCGCCTGTCTGTCGAGGTGTCTGCCCATTCAGCAACTGTACCGCCATGTCAGCATGCCACTGTACCTACCACCGTGAGCCCGTGGCACGTGTCACCTTTATAGTGGTGACACGTGTCACCCTCTAACTGGTCCAAATCACCTGCTGTATGCCCTGTCATCTACCATGTGTCATCTCCATATGCTGCCACATCAGATGTATGACTATACAACCTGTACAGTCAGCCTGCCACATGGACTGTATGGACTGTACAGTCACCCCCTTTTTTTTACCTATTTGGGTTTTCGATCAGAATGTGATATCTTTCACATATGAAGCCCGTTTGACAAAGTAAATATATGGTTGGAATTAGGAAGACGAGATAGACGCAATGGAATTGGTTTCGTCTGATTCTGGGCACTTTCATTTTGAGCCTTTTTTAGCCCTGTTAGACTCTTGGATCTAATTCTAGATCAGAGGAAGATGAAAGTTATCCTTACAAGTAATTCTATGGAGGATTTTCCTGAGGAAATTCAGGAGTTGTTAGAAAATTTTGCTGACATAGTAGTGGATGAGTTTCCGAGCTCATTTCCACCTAGTAGAAGTATCAACCATCGCATTGACTTGATACCAAGGGAAATCTTGCCAAACAAAGCAGCGTACAGATTGACACCTCAAGAAAATGAGGAGGTGAGAAGACAAGTTCAGGATCTATTAGACAAAGGTTTGGTAAGAGAAATCTTGAGTCCATGCGCAGTACCAACTGTGTTGAGTCTGAAGAAGGATGGAGGATGGAGAATGTGTATAGACTCAAGGGCCATAAATAATATCACCATTAGGTATAGATTTCCATTGCCGAGGATGGATGACTTGATGGATTGTTTGAGTGGAGCAAACTATTTTTCAAAAATAGATTTGAAAAGTGGATATCACCAGATAAGGATGAGAGAAGGTGATGAGTGGAAGACTACCTTCAAAACAAATGAGGGATTGTATGAATGGCTTGTTATGTTGTTTGACTTGACAAATTCCCCGATTACTTTTATGAGGTTGGTGAATGAAGTGTTGAAATATTTTATTGGCAAGTTTGTGATCATATATCTGGATGATATATTGGTCTTCAATAAAACTGAAGAAGAGCATCTAAGGCACTTGACATTAGTGATGATGAGGTTGCAGCGGGAGAAGCTATTGATCAATCTAAAGAAGTCCTATTTCATGAAGACGGAGCTCATTTATTTGGGTTTTGTGATCTCTTTGAATGAATTGAAGATGGATCCCGAGAAGGTGAAAGAAATCAAAGAATGGTCGTCACCAAGGAGTATATTTGAGGTAAGAAGCTTCCATGGATTAGCAACTTTTTACCAAAAGTTCATCATAAATTTTTGTGAGATTGGTGCACAAATGATGGATACAATGAAGAAATGGACAGAAGAGGTTGAGAAGAGCTTCAACATATTGAAGGAGAAGATAACAAAACAATCGATTATGGTATTGTCGGATTTCGGGAAGACATTTCATGTGAGATGTGATTTAAGTGGGGTTGGAATTGGAGTGGTCTTAAGCAAGATAATAGTCCTGTTGTGTATTTCAGTGAGAAGTTGAATGATGCTAAGAGGAAATACTCCACATATGATAAAGAGCTCTATGCCATAATTCAATCCTTGAAGAAATGGAGGCACTATCTCATTCTAAAGGAATTTGTTTTGTATAGCGATAATCAAGCTTTACAATTCATAACTAGACAAGAGAAGTTAAACCAGAGACATGCCAAGTGGATGGAGTTTATGCAAAAATTTCACTTTTGTCATTAAAAATATTTTTGGTAATGATAACAAGGTTGTTGATGCAATGAGCATGAGATATCTAATTATGCAAGAATTTCAAGTGAAGACCTTGGGGTTTGACCACCTTAAGGAAATGTATCATAGTGATCCAGATTTCAAGGAAGCATATGAAGCATGTGTGAATCCTGTTCTCAGAGACAGAAGCCAGTGGGTCGGATATTTGATTCAAGATGGGTTTTTGTTCAAAGGATTCCAGTTGTGCATACCAAAGTGTTCAATGAGGGAGAATTTGCAGAAGGAAAAGCATAGTGGAGGTCTAGCCAGACATTTCATCCATGACAAAACGTTTGCACAATTGAACGATTCATATTATTGGCTAGGTATGAGAGCATAGATGAAAAGGTTTGTGAACAAATGTAAGATTTTCCAGTATGTAAAGGGGAAGAAACAAAATATTGGGTTATATCAACCATTTCCTATTCCAGAGAGGCCTTGGGATGCAATAAGCATGGATTTCATGTTAGGATTGCCAAGGACACAAAGAGGAAGCGATTCCATATTTGTGGTAGTGGACAGATTTTCAAAGATGACACACTTTATCCCATGCCAGAAGACTAGTGATGCAACACTTGTTTCTAATTTTTTTTTCAAGGAAGTTGTAAGAATCCACGGATTTCCTAGGAGTATTGTTTCAGATAGGGATACCAAATTTGTTGGTCATTTCTGGATAACATTGTGGCAGAATTTGGGAACAGGACTATCCTTTAGTTCTTCATATCACCCTCAAACAGATGGACAAACTAAAGTGGTGAATCAAAGTTTAGGATATTTGCTAAGGAGTTTGTTCATTAAACGCCATAGCCAGTGGGATTAGATTCTAGCACAAGCAGAGTTTGCATATAATGACTTAGTGAAAAGAAGTACCAGAAAGAGTCTGTTTCAAATAGTGTATGGAATGAATCTAAGGGGAGTGCCAGAGTTGAGAGATCTAGAGCAAAGTGAATTTAGGAGCACTAGAGCCAAAGACTTCACTGCAGAAATGAAGAAACTTTATAATCATATCAAGGAGCAGTTGAGGAGGAGAAACAATGTGTTAGCACTGAGAGTCACCCTCAGATTGCGGGAGGATAAGCCCAGTACCCATCAATTTTTTTTGGTGGATGTTGGTTTTATATGAGTGGAGGTCAATGGACAAAACTCAAAATATGAATGATGTTCAACACAAAACTGGACAAGAAATGCATAGGGAAGTGAGGGCCACATTAACTTCAGTCAATGAATTGAGTTTAAGTGTGAGAAGAGGGAAGAATAAGTGAGAAATGTGAACAAGACTGATATGGGCATCATGCTTTCAAGTAGCTTGGAGAAGAAAAAATCAGACTCAAGATCATTCTTAAGCCCAAGTTTTAGACATTGCAATATGTCCAAACAACATAGTCACAACAACACAATGATCAAACCTACATCACAATGCAGCTACAACAAATTGACTGGATTCTCCATGCCCTAGCCATTTAGTGTAAGAGAGAAAAAGATAACAAGGGAGCTGACTAAAACTGGTCACGATACCACTGTAATCAAACCTACATTACAACATCATAATAACCCTCGACTGGATTCTCCATGCCTGAGTGTTTTAGCACAGTTTTTATAGAGAGATGAAAAGAAGTTGACTTCTATTAACATGAAAGTATCAAATTTGATACATAACCAGAGAACAGTTAGGGCATCAAAAAATTACAAAATAGGGAGCTCTGCTCAACCAATTGACGACCTTAACAAAATATCCTAACTAACTATTTATACTTAGAAAAATTCACAACTACTAGGGACGCGATATGGCCATTGTATTCAAGGCCTTCCGTTTGCATCTTCTTCTGTCAGACTGTGTGTGCATTCTTCTGTCAGACACGAGCTTAGATCAGTATGGGTCTGCAAGAAAATATGTCCACAGAGGTACCAAGGGCTGATGGTTCAGTCCCCATGGTTGGGCTTTCCATGCATTCCATTTATGGGATGAGGCGAGGTTTCAACCACCACTCCTTCTATATTGACTACTTTCATCAGGATTGGATGCTTGCAGGGAAAAATGGCAGGTGAACATGGATGAAGATAATGGTGAGTTGGTGAGGTGTTTGGTGCAAACTCACATGGTACAGTGGACGAACGATGTCCATGTGGAAGGATGCGGTTGGTGCGGACTGGGAATGTGTGAGCGCAAATATTCAGAAGATGAGGTGTAATGGAATGAAGGTGATGTGGCAAGGGGAAAAGGATGTGGTGGTAGAGCGATGTGATAGGTCAGGGGGTAAATGAAAATAATAGTGGAGGTGACATGGAGTGTAAGTGGAACAAGTGTTGGAAGGTGAGAGGGAGAGAAATAAAAATGGAAAAGGAAAAGGCGTGTGGTAGTGTAAGTGGAGGACAAATGTCGAGTGGGGTGAGCGACGGTATTGGGAGGTGATCTGGCGGTTATCTCGGAGGGGGGGTTAGGCAGTAAGCGGTAAAGAGCAAGGGGGTCCGAGTTACCATAGAGATGACACGTCATGAGGGGCCTGCGCCAAAAAACCCCCAACTCGGACTCCCTCTCCACCGTTAAAGGAAAAAAGGCCGGGGGGGTCCGATATTCGTTGTTGACTGTAGATCTCAGCACGCCTTCCCTAACCATTGAGATTTGCGCACTCTTTATCCACAACACACCAAAGTGTCAAATCGCCAAAGAACTTAGGATATAAAATATATTGTGGGTCGTGCTAAGCTTCTTTGTGGACCTGCCCTTCACTCGACCATGGGCTGTGATTAGGAGCCATATCTTCGAAGGTGCTTCAGAACTTTTCCTCTCGGGGATTTGATATCAATCAACCTAACTCTTCTGACTTCCCGAGTTCTGAACTAGAGCCTAGCGAGTGCTATTTACTTCCCTTTGACCTCCACTGATATGAACTTTGACTGTGACCAAGCGCTTACCCAAAAGGCGCTTCACGACTTTACGTTTTAAGTGTTTTGATGTGAGCCACTCCTGACTCTCCTAATTCTCGAACTCCCAAACTAGAGCCTAGCGAGTGCTAGTTGCCTTCCTATGGACCCCTCCGATGTGACCTCCGCTATGACCTGGGGCCCAACTTCTAGGCATTTCAAGACTTTGTGTTTCGTGAAGTTGGAAGTTAGCTTACCTCATTTCTTCTGATTCTCGATTCTCCAAACTTTGCCAGTGTCAGATCAACGGTCCACGACATTCCGCAATCCGATAGTCCAGATCTCCTCTTTGTGAATCAAGACTTTGTGTTTCGGGACTTCGAACCTTTGACGAACAATTCCAATAATATTTTTAACTCCCGATTCCTGCAATAATCTCCCACCGTTGATTTCTCCCAATAAGATCCACGACCCAGATTTAATTTTTTGCCCGACCTTTGATCTTGGGCCTTTACTTTGGTGCTAATCTTTGAGAAACTTTTGGATTCTGAACACTCGCAGACCGTTGATATGAACTCCACATGGAATCCCAGCCGCTAGAAACTAAACTTGCTTGTTTGCTTGATTTGAGTATGGAACGGGTCACTCTGAGTGTTGCGGCTTATGACAATAAAGACTTAGATGACCAACTGTGGGCTTGGGAAGATAGAAGGATCAGTAACAAAGGAAAAGGAGATGAGTGCTCAAAAAAAAAGGGGAAAACAAAAAAAAATGACTTTGTCGGCTGAAACGGAGAAATTTAAAGACATGGCCTGCGAAAGAGAGAAAAACAGGGCAAGGACATAGACTTGGGTATATCGACACACACACCTATGGCCCTTGACAAACTTATGTGATAACACAGTGAATACAAACACAGAGCTGATCAACACAAGAGGAAAATTCAATTTTTAGTTGGAGATCAAGTACTAGCACATCTTAGGAAGGAGAGGTTTCCAAGAGGAACATATAACAAGCTAAAGTTGAAAAAGATAGGACCGTGCAAAATCCTAAGAAGATTTGGTGAAAATGCTTATGAGATAGAGTTGCCAGAAGATGTGGGAATATCACCCATATTCAATGTTGCAGACCTGTATCCTTACAGGGAAGATGGAGTTGGAGGACCCGAAGATCGGAAGGAGATCCAGTGGAAAAAGCAGATGCCTGTAGCAAAGAAGCTGCAGATGGAGTAGATCGTAGATCGACGAATTGGTAAGAAGACCTGAAGGAAAATATATTTTGAATATTTGGTAAAGTGGAAAGGGTGACCAGCAGAAGATGTCAGTTGGGTGAACGAAGCGGACATCTAGAAGCATGGAAGGCCAGTGCAAGAACTCATGGACATGAGTCCATGAATTTTTTTAGCCAGAGGAGTATGATGCAAGAGCATCGCTAGTGAAGAATGAATGGAGGTCATCTAGACACACTAGCACACATTTTGGAGAAATTTAAATTTTGAAGAGTGCGTATCATGCAAATATTTTGAAAATAGTTTTAATTAAAGAACATCATAAATGTTGTAGAGCTAGATGATCCATGAATCCATCGAAGAATGTATTTTCTTTTAATGTAGCTAAGTGCAGTACAGATTCGATGTGTTCGACCTGATCTGTTCATCCCAAATATTTATTGTAATAAATACTAAGTAGTTGATAGCTTTTAATTCGATAGGATAGCTTTAGAGTCGTTGGAGGGAAGAACTCGAAGAGCCCTCTTGTATAAATCTTTGTATTGTTTCCTAGTAAAGGTTTTTGGCACTCTAGTTATTGAGAGTTATCGCCATTGTAGCAGAGAGATGAGAGCTATCGAGAAGCAGTGTTTGAACATATGTATATTTCATTTGAATGAATACAACATAGGAGCATTGTCCCAAATGTATGGTGTTGATGCATCTATCTGAATGAATGAATGGTATAATTTCTGTCTATTTTCAATTCTCTGTTATTTCTTGTTCTTGAATTTATGCATGCATTTACATGGCTAGATGTATGAATCTATGATATTTTTAAAAAGTTTCAATTGGTTCTCTTCTATGAGAAAGTGCAAGTGTGAATAGTTCCCACAAGGAGTGCGTTGACATACTTTGTTTCGACTCATAAGCTTAGAATAGATAACGTGAAACTTATGCATGCAAGGAGTGCATAGCATCCACAAAGTGTGCGTTGATAGAGTCCATTTTGACTCAGAAATTTCTGGAACGATAGCCTGGAGAAATTTTACCTGCAAGGAGTGCGTGGCTGAGTCTTATGACTTAGAAGCTCAAGAGGAGTGGTTGAAATTTTCCACAGAGTGACGATATTTCAGAGGAGGACCTGTTGCAAGGCGTGCATAGGATGAATTTTGACTAAGTGTCAAAAAGAGTATTCTGAGAAGACAAGAGTTCAAGAAAGAAAAATCTCAGGAGGGAGAACAACGATAAATCATCTAAGTAAGGAGTCATTTATGGGTTCTCCGATTTAGCAAAGCGAGATCCATCCAGGAGGGATTGCAATCATTTCAGATAGTCAAATCTTGGAAGAGTTGCATGAAGGTCAAGCATGAGGTATTTTGAAGTTCGGAGTTTGGGACACTTCGAAACATTGAAAGGTGAGATCATCGAAGTCGTGAACTCGCGAGGTGAATCTTAACCGTTGGCTACGAGGAGACACACGAAAAAATATTAAAGAATCTGGAAGCTAGAGGTCCGGAGGAAGCAAGTGTGGATTGGGTGAATTTTTGAGAAGTCGAGAAACCCGAAGTTTAAACTGGACTGTGAGATCCAAGGAGACACGTAGCAGAGACCCGTGAGTTTGGAACATGCTATTTCAAAAGGAAACAAAGGAGGAGATTGTAGTATTATCGGAGACCAAAGTGGAGAAGGGTTGGCTTGAGGTCATAGCCCATGGTCACAGAGTGGAGAAATATTCTAGCACCAAACTAGTGCTCACGAATCGATGTCGCCAAGAGTCAGAGAGTAGAATTGTAAGTAGTCCAAACTTACACGCGACATCACGGGGACCTGTGTGAGTGTGTAAATTTCTCAAGGTCTGTTGAAGGCTGAAGAACCAGTTCGGTTCGAAGATTTTGAAGATCCAAGACCAGGAGGTCATGGAATCCCCTGGAGAGAAGGGGGGGGTTTCCATCAATAAGCTTGGATATAGCTTGGCCCCAAGCCACTAAATCCTATGCTATGATCAAACTAGAAATAAAACATATAAAATAAGGCCTTAGAGATAGAAGGGAACCTGGGCTTCTTTTTGGGATTATTCTTCTTGATAAGGAAATGAGGGGTTGGGAGTTCTCTCAAAACTGGCGGTCTTCCATTTCTCCCTCATCCCTGTCTTCTGGAGCGACACTCATGGACTTCCATCATGATGCAAAAATTTTTGGTGCTACTCACCTTCCCACATGATAATGCCATTGACAACCCCCTTTAACTAGACCTTTTTGTGAAGACAAAAAAATTATACATTGAGGTCAATAAATACATAATAACCATTGTTTCAACAATTGATTGATCAGGTACGTGTGATGATAAATATGCAGAGAATTCTTTAGTTGTTGGCATGTATTCAATGGTATTCTTGAGGGTGTGGGGATGGATAGCTTCATTGTCTTGATCACCATCAAATTCATATCTTTCACATACTATGTTCTAATTCTCAGCAAAAAAGAAAAGAACAAAGTCCCTCCATAATGGCCTTTCGTAAGGATGCTCCCATCCTTTTGTCTACATTTCAACAATCTATACGATTTGATTTCACAAATCCTTATCGGATTCGGGGGAAATTTTATTGTGAAAGGCCTTCCACAACCTACTATCCTTATCATTGATCCCACAAATGTGGAGTACTTTCTCACAACTAAGTTTTGAAGTTTCCAGAAGGGTCCCAGTTTCAGGAGCGTATTTACAGATGTTTTTGGTGATGGAGTGTTTAACATCGATGGTGAACTATGGATTCAACAAAGGAAGGATTATGTGGTAGATTTGATGATTGTTTTAGAAATTGTACCTCATTGACTTGAAACTAAGGTTGAGTTCCCATATCTAAGAGGGTGACAATATGTGCATGTTTGCGCTAAAATTCAAGTTCAATATCATCGATAACACCCTTTTATTTACCCTATACAATAAAAATGGGTGACATGTGCCATTATATCCAAATTTTCATAATTTCTTCCATGCTAAACTGATGACAAACAATAAATGCAACAATATTTGAAAATAACAGATAAGGATAAGGAAATGTGTAGATGAAACAATAAGGGCGACAATGTGGGAGATGCAACTCACAAATCCAATCAGAAAGCAGACAAGGCATATAGGATTTCCTTATTGGATAACACTTGGTGGTATTTAATTATGCCAATTACTATGATTGTTATTAACAAGATTAGTATGAAAACTCTCCTTGAATTATTCGACATTCCCATTCACTCGTTTAGGGAGTAGGCAAGTGTATTATATCCTAAATTTTTATTTTAAAGTTCTTTGTGCAGTGGTTTTGGTCATTAAATCTCCATGGAAATGAAAGATATAAATTATTTTCTTGCAGATTCTATCCTATGGTTATTAATTCTTGGTTGAGATGACTAATATGAAAGTTTCCATCGAGAAATAGTAATTATTAAAGTATTAAATATCTATGAGAAAAGTTCCACGAATCTTCTCTAGTCTATCGTGAGTACTCCAATGCGAATCCGCTTGCATGTGAGTCCTCATTTTGGGAGTGTCATCTTTACACCGCCTGTCCTTCTAGCAGTGGGTTCAACTAAATCCAAATTTATTGTGCCCACTGAATTCCAATCGTGTGAGACCATCCATTGTAAACAATAAATGATCTAATGGGATGACTTACTTGACATCCACATCTTAATTGTCTTTAACATCTTATAAATACATTTGTACATATAGTGTTTTTTTTTCCAGGATTGTACAAATAGTCTTGTATAAAGTATATCTCAATTACTTATTAGACCCTTGCATAAACCGGACGACTCACATACCTTAACATATAAATTCACGGGTTTTCTTGGATGGGTAGGCTAGGCAACTCCTACTTTCAACTAGACCTCTAGTTCCAGTAGGAGCACCAACTCAAACCAGTGGCCAAAGCAACCGTGGTCAGAATAACAATCCAAAGGAAGAGTAGCACAAAAGAGATCGAAGATCTAATGGCTTATTCTCTTTCCCAAGCCGCCTTTATCCTCTCCCTGGCCCGAACACTTAAATTAAAATTAGTGTTATTGTTATATTTACTTTTTTTAAAATTTCAATATCATTTAAAAAAAAATCATGTCAGGTTAGGTTCATAACATTGAATTGCTTAAGGGGAAAAGAGATTGAAAAGTAGTGTAAGTGTTTTATTGGCATTCATGTGAAGGTCTACCTCATCCCAGTGTGTAGAGTACTTTGTTTTTGTTCGCACCACAAAAAGACAAACAAGATCTGTTTCAATTTCATTCTCAAATTTTCAACTAATTCATTGCTCGATGTCTCTCACACTTCCAGACACAATTCACAATTGTTGCTTCGAAAAAGGAGATGGCCTAGGATAAAGGGTATTTATTATGCTTTGTTAGGAATTTGGGAGAATTCGTTCCAATAACGATTAAATTTACAAACTGCAATCTTGTTGACAACAAATTTGCAAGGTTAAATAATTATGTAAATATCAATTTTATAAAAAAACATTAATAAAAATAAAAAATATGTTAAAAAATGTGAGCAGTCAATTATTTATTTTTAAAAATGACTTATTATATCATCAACCATTTATGATAAGAGTCTACTTTTTTAATTAAACAATAAATTATGAGAAGATTTTACTCTTTTTAATGAAATAACAACAAATTATGAGAAGACTTGATTCATTTTAACGAAACAAGGAAGAGTTTATTTTTTTAACATGTTTTACAAATTAAAAAAAATGGCATTGAAAGTATGGTTATAAAAACTTATAAAAATACTCGGTGATTTTCTCATCGGGTTTAAAAGTTAACCTTGCAAACCCTCAAAAACTTTGGCCCAACTCAAAAGCCAGATTTTTAGACCTGCAAGTACTTGAGCATCAAACTTTAACTCGTTTTTATGAAAATCAAAGTTTAACTTGGAAGTACCCGATAACTTGGCCAAGTTTTGTAACAAGACTAAAAACCTTTGTTACGTATCATTTTTCCCTAGATCTAACAATAATGTATTCATGTGAGAATTTAAATTGACGT
>ML778676.1:243451-331150 GCA_009831015.1 Picea engelmannii
TTTCATTGTTAAGGTACTCAAACTCCACTAACTGAAACATATACATTATATTATGCTTGAAAAATAACATACAATTGTTAGAAAATCTCAAATTTCACATAGTTATTCACAAATTCTATAAATAAAAATTGTATATTGGGAAAACTAATTCAATTTCCTACATTTCATCTTTTTACACTATATTGAAATTCATTGTAAAAGTACCTTGAATAATCCCTTCAAGTTAACATATTGTTGTTTTTCCATGTTTGTCTTGCCACTAACTATATACCATTTTCCAAAATAGAGAAATTATTGTTTTTATAGCTCTATGAAAACAACAACTTTATGTTATATGTATCTCAAAAATTTAATGGAAAACATGATTGTTTCTATTTTTTATTTTTTTCCTTATTATTTCTTATATAAAAATTATTGTTATCTAATTTCACTACAATCACAACATTGTATTATATATAACTAATAAGTTTGATTGAAAACATAATTTTTTTTTCATTTTTTTTCACAACATTGTATTATATATAACTAATAAGTTTGATTGAAAACATAATTTATTTTTCATTTTTTTTCTTATTGTTTATTATACTCATTAACTTTTGCATAATAAAACATAGGATCACTACAATGATAGTGTATTAAACAAGTGTTGCATGGCAACGTAGTCCCTGCCAGGTTGGTATGGGAGTAAATGTGACCTAGTACAGGCAGGTGGCTAGAAAGTTGATATACATGTGGTTTGCGTGCAGAACATAGTATTCCCGAATTAGTTCTTGAAAAAATATAAAAAAATATCAATGTTTGAATGGTTGATGGACACAAAAAATTTAGCATTACCGAATTGGTTATTTTTAAAACTGGGACATAGAAAATCATCATAAATAAATAAATTATACATACGAAAAATGTATTTGTACCAAGGAGGTTAGAAAACAAATTTTGAAAAATGGGGTCGAAGTGTAAATGAAACGAAGTGCTTGGTGGAAAATGTATATGAGGGAAATGTTGTGTGCAAGGTGCATATTTTAAAAGATGGGGCAAAAGTAAATGATGGTTGGTAGGCCGAGAACCATCTAATTTTGGAAAGTATATAGAAAACATTTTATTTTTTTGAAAGTATATAAGAAAGTAAAAAAATTGTTGACAGTGCAAGATTAAATTTGGAAATTTAAATGCATTTTCAATGTGGACTGGTAAAAGATAAAAATATATGATGACATAAAATTAATAGGAGATAAGAAATATAAAAATTTTAATGTGTTTGTGAACATTTGCCATAAATGCATTTGTTATAGAGAGTGCTAAAAGATAAGAGTAGAGTCTTTCGGATATAAAAATTTAGATGCATTTTTATTTGAAATCTGTCAGAAAATAGAAGTTTGTTACATACCATTGCAAATGTTGAAATACACAAAAAAAACAAAGTGTGTTACATATAAACCAGAATTTCAATGTGTTTGTCATGTAGACTAGGATTGGGGCTTCCGTGAACCATTAGAGAAATATTTACAAGAAACATGATTGTGGAAAGAAGATAGAGTGCAACAACTACAAAAGAAAATAAATGGAAAGGTATGCATGTTTTCCTATACATGTTTATTTAAGAAAGCGGAATAACTGGGTTGAGAAACAAAGAAAGATGGGATGAGTAAACTTATAGTGAGGGTACATAAGAGCTCTTTGGCTATTGGATTGTGGCTTCCCTTTCATTGATGTCAGTGACGACTGCGGTTTCAAGGATGTTCTCAACGGCTACTGGAATGCTGACAACTGCCTGTTGTCTTTTGTTGGTGGCCTGTTTCAATTGCCTTTCGACCCATTCTTCAATGTACGCTCTCATTGGGGCTACATTGATCTCATTCCAGATCTTGATGTTGAAAAGATCGTTTTCTAATTCATGGAATTCGATAGAAAGATTAGAGAGAACCTGATGAATTTCCTCATTCTATACTGCATATTTGACTAGCTAGTCCTGGACGTGAGATTGATCAAATTGAAGGATGCTGTAAAACTTTTCCAGAGAGAAGGTATTCAACATAGAAACATGTTTATCGAACTCTTCTCTGGTTAAGGGCAAAGAGTTTTTTATTAAGAGGGGGTCTTGGAAGTCGTTTGTTTTCCCGGCTAAGTCTATATTTGACAACTTTGTGAATAATTTATCTTTCTTCGATATGAATTGTTCACATGATTGAACAATGAGACGCAGGTTGTTTACTTTTTCTTTCCAACATGAATTCAATTAGCCGATCCGGTTTTTGGATGGAAGATTTTCTTCTCTTTTTTTTTTTTTTGTCATATTGTCGACAATCTTGCCAAAAGGGATGACTGCTTTTAAGAAGAAATTTTCTTCATCTTTTAATTCGGCTTGCAAAAGCTCGAGCAAGCTATGTGCCCTGGTTCCAAGGGAAGTGATGGTTTGTGATATTTTCCAGGCATCTGTAACCAATTCCATTCCTTTTGTGATATTTTTTTCCACATATCCTTTACAGGATGCGAGCAGGGTGGAGGGTGCTTTTACATTGGGTGCAGAGGTGCCAGTCATGGCTATTGCCAAAGGATCGACATGAAATGGCATAGGAAATAAAGCGTCTTCCAATTCCTTGACTCATTTCTTCAGTATGGCATTATGGGTCTCCATGCATTCAATGGAGTCATGAAGCGATTCTCCGGTCGTGATGTGAAGTTGACAGATTTGGGACGGCCGCATGTTGGCAATGTCAACCTCTGAACAAGATTTTCCTTTGATATTTTTAACATTTTTTTTTTCTGAAATATCAATTTTTTGTTCCTGTTATAAAAAAACGCACTCTGGAACATGAAGGATTCATCTTTGTCAAAATTTTGGGCAACAGATATGTCTATTGGATGGCTATGGTGGATGGCGTCCTCGGGCTGATCAAAGAAGGGGAACATGGCATCCAGATCAGTTTCAATTTCCATGTTCTCAGTCTGAATTTTCAGGTCTTTTGTCTGCCTCACATTGTTTTTTCTCTTCTTCTCCACTGGAAGCTTGTGAGAACTATCAATTTTAGAGTGAGGAGGGTCATTATCTCATCCTCTGTTTGAAGAATTATGGGTTTCTTTGTTGCTGTGATGGGCATTTTATCACCGATATCTAGGGATAACTAGGAGATCATGTCTCGAGGCCAACAGGTCCTAGACATGGAGTATCGAGAGTAGGATTGACCTGAGCATGGCCCCAGAGGGCCCATCCTTCTTCTTCTTCACCAGACTTGTCTTGTCAACAGCAGCAGCTTCCATCACCATCAACTTGGACTTGCATCGGAGAGGACTCTTTGTAGTGTCCCCAAGGCCGAGCCCCATTGCAAATCATGATATATGAAATGAATTGTAAACATGTCTATAGGCTGGTGAGCCATGTTTTGTATAAGCTGGTAGGCTTATGTGTTTGTTAGGCCATGGATCCTAAGTGTTGAAGGCCAGGAGCCTACTGATGTACTTGTATGTATGCAGAATGATTAATAAAATATAAAACACCACCAGGTGCAGACCGACCACGATGAATGAGTGAAGGGGGACTGAGCGTCCACAGAGTGGGCAAGGGATTAGGGGTTGGAAGGTGGGAAAAGGGGCTAAGTGTTGATCCTAGGGGCCAAACTTAGGGGGCTTAAGTCTGGGTATAATATTTTAATATTATTTCCGAAAAGACATGTGTATTTTATTTTATCCTAAGTTCCTAGCAAGGGAAAACATGCAAAAGGGATGCATGCGATGGGAACGCATGCATTTCCCAGGGTGACAAGTGTCAACCCTGGTGCATGCGAATATAATAGCCGAGATGAACCATGTGAGGGGGATCTTCTCCATTCTACCCGACCGTCTGAGCATGAACCAGAGCGACCTCTGCAATAATACCCTCGTACAATCCCAAAACCAAAGAGAGGAGACTATCCTATGATTGTCGAACCTGTTTGGGAAGCACGTGTCTATTTTTCCCAATTGACCATTGCGGCCACACAGTGATGGACTGCGCGTGGCATGTTGACCAAAGGAATCTTTGTGCTAAGCTTGTATATGACCTCTCTTCCGGTGAGGGAGGTGACTGTGGTTGGAAGAGGCAGGTTGTCAAGCCTATGAGCAACTCTTTCTAGGTGAAAGAGTTTGTTGGGAAGGGGTTTCATCCAGAGAGTGCCCAGCACCAGCTACGGGCTCAGAGACTTCCTGATCCAGCCTATTGCTGAGACCTAAAGAGGGAGGTTAGCATCGATGGACTGTGTGTGTGAAGGTGTATACTCCCAGGCGGAACATGCATGTGGGGAATGAGAGCCTGGTAGTAGTGGGCGTAAGATGGCATCTTTGGGAAAGAATCCTTCCGAATATTTCTGTGTTGTTTCCCTGTAACCTCAGCCTAGCCTAGGACTCCTTGCCTTGGGGTGGAGCTCGATCCCAGCTCAGGGGTGATCCACTGTTGAGATGATGAGCAGTATGGTCTAAGGATGGGAGGTTCGTGGAAGGCCTGCACTTGGTTGGTGGATTTCACCACTGTTACAAGATAAGTATCTAATTATGTTCTTATCACATTTCCACATGATTGTGCTGTATATATTATCATGATTCTGCTGTGTATATGAATTATTATGGAATGTTATGGATTGTTTATTCGTAGCAGTAAAATTATATGTTTTTACTCTGAGACTTAAACATGTTTAATTACTGTTAATTGCATGTGGAGTATATACTGGACGGTATGTGTTATGTAATTCCAGTGCAAGTGTGTACAGATTGTTACATAGTGCGTTCTAAGCGTTGGGTGAACAAAAAGGTACACCACAAATTGGTATCAGAGTGAAGGTTTTGACACTGAGCCTAGATGGGCCAGTGGGGCAGTCTTTGGACTGAAAATGTGAAGAGAAATTGGGGCCTAGAATGGCCAATTTCGGACCTTGGGTTCTTCCAGAGTGTCAAGTAGTTGATTGACTGTGCTTACGAGCTCAGGAGGTTTAGCGATGTAGTGAAACTGCAGCCGGTGTGGGTTATGGCCATGGGGAGACAAGTCTCTAGACCAATGGTGTTAGAACCTTAGGATCTGTTGGTAGATGTCTGAAGGATAAAACTCCAAGACTAGAGGTGAAAGATTCGACGAGATCTAGAGCCGTCAGTTGGAGAGAGACACGTGGCGGAGAACGAGCGCCCGTCGGCACTTTGGCGTATCGGGAAATCGGCGTATCGGAGTTCCTAAGGACAAGAAACTCAGGACATCACAAGTCATGAAAACCCGGAGAAATCGGGACCATTCGTCAGATAAGGGACTCGTGGAAACCATCGATGCCATTGGGAAAAGTCTCGATAAGGAAGCCATCCATAGACGTTTGGTCCATCGGGATATCAAGAATCCCGTGGACATGGGGTTTATGCACTTTGGAATCGTGAAACGTGAAACCCCGATGAGTGGGGGACAACTGTTACCACATCAGAGCTGAGGACAGTGCCATAGTGGAGACCAGCTTTCAGCACGACAAAGAGAGTCGGAATTCAAGGAGTCGGGAATTCTGTAGGCGTATGCATCTTGGCATCACAAACCCCGAAACCCCGAGGGGTAAGGTTGTGGTCATAGGGTGATGGTCACATTGGCCGGAAGCTATAGCCAGGAGGGCTAGCTAAAGATAAGGCACGTCGAGAATCGAAGAATCACAATTCTTCGGGATGATTGTATTTTGACATCGAAAACTCTGAAACTTCGATGCAGAGGTTTGACTGAGGTCATATGGTAGTGGTCACATGGACCAGGGCCTAGCCAGGAGGGCTAGTGCACAAAGGGTGTTACAATTCGGTATAAGAAACTTGAAAACTATGAAACCTCGAAATGTGAAGTCCCGAAAGTCTCGAAATATTGGAAATTGAAGTCTCAGACACCCGAAAAACATAGAGCTGAACTAAGCTAAAAAAATTCGTGAAATTGAAACACTTTATTAAACATCTATGGTTATGAAATATGATGAATTTTCAAGAAACGAAGGCTTGACAAATTCAAGCCATCTACGTATTAGATTGCAGAAGACTGATGAGTGCCAGAACTATTCAGAAATTGCCTCAAACGTAAAGAAATGGGAGAGATACATAATACTTCCAGTTTAAGAAACTTGTTTAAAATGAAATGTCTTTTCTTTTGTCCGAACTGGTTTATGAATATTGTGGATTGTTTGTGAAGTTTTAAAAGGCCTAAAAAATTTCAAATTTGATTGCACAGTGTGTGTGCAGAGTTAACGGAGGGTCGTACTCCAGTTAACCAACGCCGAGTATGGAGTGGGGAAAGGTACGGACTACCCCTGAAATAGAAGATGAATAGGAAGGAAAGGATGTTAACCTGGGAGTCGAAGGATCGAATTCCAATGGGCATGGAAAGGAGAAGGATAAGGAAGAACACATAATGAAAATCCTTGAAGGATTGCAAAGAGAGGCCAAGGCTTGCTGAGATGATAGCCGAAATCTCATGAAAGTCAGAGATCGGCAGGGTGCCCTAAACTTAAAATTTTTGAAGAGTTTGGAAAGAATAGAGAAGAAACTCAAGAAAGGAAGAGACTCTAGTACGACGGAGAGTCGCAGAACCCATGGGAGAAGAAGTAGGTCGAGGAGTGGTAGCCGACATCTTAGTCGCTCCCAAAGAAATTCTAACAGTAAGACACACAGTAGTTCAAGCCCGTCACCTACCAGAAAATATCGAAAATCAGCAAGGGAGGAATTGAAAGGAGAGATGAACAAGATTAAGCCTCCAACATTCGATGGAAAACATAAGAGGGAAGAAGATGCTGAGACATGGTTGCTTCGCATGAAGAAATAATTCCAATTGCAGAATTATTGCGCCCATGCAGAAGGAAGAATTGCAATGTACCAACTGAAAGGAAAAGCATCCATGTGGTGGGATCAGTTTGTGTAGGTGCAACACATCAGAGAGAAAGAGGTCACTTGGAAGGAATTTAAGAGGCATTTCAAGACGAAATACCTGACTAAAAGATACTATGACAGAAAGATGAAGGAGTTCTTCGAACTCAAGTTGGGCAGTATGACCATGGATGAGTATGAACGAAGTTTTCTAGAACTGCTGAAGTATGTTCCATTTATCAAAGATGAGGCTGTCAAGATTCAGAGGTACCTGAGTGGACTACCACCTTCCATTGGAGACAAGATTCAATATGATGATCCTAAGACTATGGAAGAAACAATAAGAAGGCCGAAATGCTTATACGAACAACAAAGAGAAAAGCCTAACTTTCAGAAGGCTTGGGAGGACCAGAAAAGGATTAAGAAGGAATAGAGGCAGAAGGGAGACAAGCCTTCCTTTTTTTGAAACAGTCGCCAGGGATAGCCATTGTTTAGAGAGCCGAGAAGGACCGAAGAGGGTGCACAAAGACAGAGACTGACGCCCATTCAATGTTGGGGTTGTCAAGGAAACTACAAGTACAGAGATTGTCCCCATAAAAATGGTAAGGCAAGAACTGTACATAATGTTCAGCAAGCTGAAACAGTGGAGGCTATGGGCAGCAGAATGTCGAGGATCTACACATCCCTGGACAACAAGAAAGCAAAATTTCAATCGCACATGATTGAAGTGGAAGGTATGATTAACAACCGACCCCTTGTTATTTTAATTGATTCAGGGGCTAGCCATAGTTATGTAGATCCTAGAGTGGTGGAAAGTTTGCGTCTAATGAGGAGAAAACATGAGAAGTCTTGGTTAGTGCAGTTGGACATAGGGACCAAGAGGAAAGTCACTGAATTGGTTAAGTCATGTCTGGTGGATATGAAAGGAATGAGCACTAAGGCTGAATTGAACATTCTACCTTTAGGCTCCTATGATTTCTTAATTGGGATGGATTGGTTGGACCAGCACCATGCCCTTCTGGATTGTCGTAACAAGAGATTCACATGTCTGGACGAAGAGGGAAATCAGGTAACAGTTCAAGGAATTCCCAGAGCCATCGCTGTTAGAGAAATCTCAGCCATGCAGTTGAAGAAATGTTACCGGAAAGGCTGTCAATTATTTGCAGCCTGGGTGGAAGAAGTATTCCAAAATGTGATCTCGAATCTAGAAGACCACAGAGTTCTCAAAGAGTTTGAGGATGTGTTTCAGGAGGTGCCTGGACTACCTCCGAAGAGGGACATTGACTTTTCTATAAATCTAATGCCTAGAGCAACTCCAGTTTCGAAAGCTCCTTATAGAATGAGTACACCAGAGCTGAAAGAGTTGCAATTGCAGCTCGAGGAGCTACTAAATAAAGGTTACATTCATCCTAGCATGTCACCATGGGGAGATCGAGTCCTATTCGTGAAGAAGAAAGATGGGATGTTGAGGCTGTGCATTGATTTTCGGCAGTTGAATATAGTCACTGTCAAGAACAAATATCATCTGCCAAGGATCGATGATCTTTTTGATCAGTTGAAGGATGCGAAAGTATTTTCAAAAATAGATCTTCGATCTAGATATCATCAAGTGAGGATAAAAGATGAAGACATCAGCAAGACCGCTTTTAGAACAAGGTACGGTCACTATGAATTTACAGTGGTGCCGTTTGGACTGTCCAACGTGCCTGCTGTCTTCATGTGCTTAATGAATGGAGTGTTCAGAAATTATCTGGACAAGTTTGTCATAGTCTTCTTAGACAATATCTTGGTGTATTCCCAGATAGGGGAAGAACATGAACAACACCTTAGAATGGTGCTGCAGGTGTTGAGAGAACACCAACTGTAGGAAAAACTGAGCAAGTGCTCATTTTACCAAAAGCAGATCCATTACTTGGGACACATTATATTAGAGGAGGGAATCTCTGTGGATCCTGAGAAGGTGCAGGCCATTCGAGAATGGCCAGCGCCAAGAAATATGGTGGAAGTTAGATATTTTATGGGTCTGGCAGGCTATTATAGGAGGTTCATAGCCGGATTCTCAAGGATAGCGCATGCTATCACTTCCTTGCAAAGGAAGGAGAAGAAATTTCAGTGGACTGATGAATGTGAGAGCAGCTTCCAGCGACTGAAGAAACTGCTCACTAGTGCTCAAATCCTGAGGATTGCAGATCCAAAAAAGGATTATGTAGTGTGCACAGATGTGTGTAAGGAGGGGCTGGGAGGAGTTCTCAGCCAAGAAGGATTTGTAATATTCTATGAATCCCGGAAGTTGAAGGAACATGAGAAGAACTATGCCACTCACGATTTAGAGCTGGCAGCAATCGTCCACGTCTTGAGGAAATGGAGACATTACCTCATGGGCAAGAGATTCGAGTTGAGAACAGACCATAATGGTTTGAAGTATTTGTTTGATCAACCAAACTTAAACGCCAGGCAAATCAGATGGCTTGAGTTTCTGTGAGAATATGACTTTGATATCAAGCATATCAAAGGGAAAGAAAATAAGGTGGTCGATGCACTCAGCAGAAAAGTGCATGAATTACATGCTACAACCATTAGCATGTACCAGACTAAGATGAAAGATATAATTTTGGAAGCTGCAAGGGCTGATTTGCAGTACAAAAGTCTTGTAGCAAAGCTACAGCAACGTCAGAGACCACAAACCAAGGTAAGTTACACCTTGGGAACTAATAGTTTACTTCTGTATAAAAACAGAGTGTATGTACCTAATGACCGAGAATTGAAGTTGGCAATTATAAAATAAATGCATAATGTGACTTATGTTGGTCATCCTAGATATCAAAAGAGTGTGGCAGCAGTCAAAAGACATTATTTTTGGCTAGGTTTGAAGAAAGAAATCACGGAATACAACGCCAGATGTATGGAGTGCCAAAAGGTTAAGGCTGAGCATAGACACCCAGCAGGGTTGTTGCAACCTTTACCTATTCCTGAGTGGAAATGGGACGTGGTAACAATGGATTTTATCACAGGATTTCCCAGATCAAGCAAGCAGCATGATTCAAAGATGCAGGAGCATCGCCAACTCATCAAGCGAGCCAGTGTGACGGCGGGAGACAGCTGGATAAGCCAACACAAAATTTTGAAAAAACTTTGGGAATGTTGCGCAAGTCTTTAATGAAGCCATTTATAAATGCGCACTTTGTATATTGTAATGGACCTTCAGTGGATAGCTCTCATCCTTAGGTAGATAGACGACATTTATTTTAGTTAATGTTGGTAGGTAGATTTTAATTGTAGATTTGATAGCTTTAGAGTCCAAGAGGGGAAACGAATATAGACACCCTCATTGTATTATTGTAACATTATCCAACATTCAAGAAGAGAAGAGCAAGCAAAGAGCTATGTGAAGAACACCCATGTACAAATATTGAATTAATAGAAGAAATCTTTGATTCAAATCCATGGTTATGTGTCTATTCTCTATGTATTAATGTTATGCTCATGAATGTTTGCTTCCTGTCATAAATTTTCTTTTATATGTTGTGTATGTGATTTCATGGTTGAATTGAAGTCTGAGAAAGTGAGTGAAAGAGTTTCAATTGTTTCTCTAATTGAGCCAGAGAATTCCTGCAAGGAGTGCAGTCGAATTGTTCGCAAGGAGTGCATCGATGGAAGGTTTCAATTAGGGATAACCTTTGTTCTCATTCATCTCAAAAGTGCAGTTAGGCATAGTGCCATGCAAGGAGTGCGCAGGCCAGGGAGAAGTCTCAGAGTTGCGATTCTGAGCATGATATTGAAAGACTGCTGCTACAGGAGTGCGCAGAGTCAAGTGCCTTCAACACTTAGATGTTGTTGAAGATTTGTCGCAAGGAGTGCGTGCAAGAAGTTCTCAAAAAGACTTGAGAAGTCGAGAACAAGCTCAAGAGGAGTAGGCCTTCGAATTCGTCAAAGGATTTCACAGAGAGGTTGTGCATCAAAGCATTCAAGGAGGCGTTGAAGACCCGTGCACAGGTGAACAAGTCTTGTGGCGAGACACTTCTTTATTTCGTGGATTCCATAAGGAAGCACAGATGGTTAAAATCCCTTGAGGAGATTTTGCGAAAGTTTCGTGGACCATCGGATCTCACAGAGGTGCAAGGAGGTTATGGCAGAAGCATCCGAAGATTTTCGAGCTCAGAAAGGGCAGAGCGTTGATCCAAGATAGCCAGGGCCATTTGATTGTTCGCGAGATCGCCTATCGATATCTCAACGGTTGCATAGACATTGTGGGCCACAAGGAGTCGGAGAAGTGGAAGACAGGTGGCAGAGATCGAGAGATCTCATGAACTCGGAAGTTTGCAGGGTGAGAGCCCAAGTATTGGGTACTCCAAGTCACGAAGGTGCGAGGTCATGAGTGTTGGTCACTATAATTGCTTAATTAATCTCAAACAACCAAGTGATACATAAATTGTCAAGCCATGGAAGTCTGTTTATTTCAAAGATAACCACGCACTATATATGCTCAATTCCAAAAGAAACTTAAAGTTGTAGTAAAGGAAACTCTATTAATCACACTTGCCCTGAATGAACTGAAGTTCTGACTTAAATTATAGGAAAGCAGCCTACCTATTGCAGATCTTAAAGATTAATCTAAAGAATCCCGGATTACATTAAAATAAGAATTGCAACAGGAAAGAACAACTATCTTGTAACCAGAGAACAGGACCCTTACTCTCAAGCAGAGACTTTATCCCTTCCTTTCTAAGTAGGAACCCTTAACCAAGTCTCTGGCTAACACTCTTGCAGAAGTAATTGAAATCTACAGAAAACAAGATAATCTGATCCCTTCCTTTCTGAGCAGGAACCCTTAACCAAGTCTCTGACTAGCACTCTTTGCAGAAATAATTGAAATCTACAGAGAACAAGATAATCTGATCCCTTCCTTTCTGAGCAGGAACCCTTAACCCAGTCTCTGGCTAGCACACTTGCGGAATTAATTGAAATCTACAGAGAACAAGATAATCTGATCCCTTCCTCTCTGAGCAGGAACCCTTAACCTAGTCTCTGGCTAGCCTCATAAAATCATCACACAAGATTGCTAACAAAAAGAATGTAACATTCAATAAACCAAAGTTCTTAACAAGACAGAGTTCAGTAGTGTTTCAGCAAAGCAGAATTCATAAAAAGTAGTGTTTCAACATATGAAAGTTAATCAACACAAAAATTATACTAACACACTCTAAAACTAATGGGTGAATCTTGTGAAGAAGGTGGGCCCTCCCTTCTCACAAGATTCCCCTGAAACGAGAAAACTAGAGAAGGATACTCAAAGCAGTCTTTTATTCATCTATCAAAATATCATATTACAGTCTGAAAAGTACGTTCCTCTCTCTAAATCTTTTCAATACATAAAAACTTGGCTCCTCGAATGATGATTTCCCCTTATTTAAAGAGGAAATCCCTTTGATACAATTGATCAAAAATTACAATGTGTATCTGAGTCCTATCTTTAGTCGGATCTTCTTTCTAAACCAGAATAGGATGTCCTAGTCTCATGCAACATAAATGCTATTACATGAGCTGGATGAGGTATTGTTGTTACGACTGGAGTAACAGCTTCTTCTCGTAGCTGCCGATGTTGTTTCAGCATCGCAATTCATGGGTTGTTTCAGCCACATGAATTGTGCTCTTGACTGTGTCGGTTTTCTTATGTAGGAGCGACGGTTGGTGCTTGTTGACCGCTGACTGTAACAACTTCCTTTGTGTTTCATCATCTGCAGCTCTAGACTGTGTAACAGCTCTGTGTTTCAGCATGTGTGACTCCGGATTGTGTAACAACTTTGTGTTTCAGCATCTGCGACCTCGAACTATGTAACAGCTCTGTGTTTCAGCATCTGCGACTCCGGGCTGTGTAACAGCTCTGTGTTTCAGCATCTGCGACCTGGACTGTGTAACAGCTCTGTGTTTCAGCAACATGCTTCAAATGCTAATCTACAGTCTAATCAATGGTTAAGTACGAAAGTGATGTAAAATATTATGCAAAACAGATTAAACGTATATTAATAAGAAGGGACATTGTATACCTCTACAAAGTGATAGTATGGGTCTAAATATGGGTGATCAAGAGTATACTAGTGGAAAAAAGTATAGGCAAAAAGGTACAATGTGTGGTCCTAACAGCGAGTAGCGAAAGTGCGATAGGATCGTATCGGCGTTTCGGCGCATCAAGTATCTGGAGTTGGAAACACGAGAGCTTGATATTGTGAGTAGCGAAGTTGTGATAGAGTGAAGTCACAATAGAGCCGAAGCCGCGATAGAGAAGAAGTCCCGACGGGGGAAGAGTCAATGATTTGACTGGCTATCGGGTCTCGAGAAATCGAGAGCCCAACGATCAACCAAGAACTCGCGAAACTACGAGTTCTGATTTCCCAATAAGTGTACAAAGGGAAGTCATACAAAAGAGAATCTGTGGGTGCATATTTCCTGATGGGGAAATAGAAGGACCTTAGAGTTCTTTAGGCCGAGGAGAAGAAGATCCTGTGAAAGCAGCGTGCCAATGAGGGTATGACTGCGTCAGGAGTGGTATCAGAGCATAGGAAATTCTTTTCTTTCTGTAGCAGAGAAGAGAAATTTTCCATGCCGCCCATAAGAGAAAGACAATCACCTGACCCAGAGGACAGGGAGGTGCAAAGAAGAGGCAGGCAAGAAGGAAATTCAGAAATGGAGAGACAGATGCGTGATCTCTGAGCAAGACTTGAGGAGATGGAGACGACGTAGAGACGCACAGCTAGTGTAGGGGATCTTAGTGATTTCGACAGCGAGATTGAGGCTGAACATGAGGAGAAAGTTGCAGTAGAAGATGCATCAACTGAGCGGTTGATTAAAGCTATTTCATGGATGGGTGCGAAAGCAAAAATGGACATTCTAGTCTATGAAGGGAATTTGGATGCAGAAGAGCTACTGGACTAGATTAGAGCTCTTGACACCTACTTCGACTATGAGGATATCGAAGAGGATAAGAAGGTCATACATGTTGTTACACGCTTGAAAGGACATGTAGCATTGTGGTGGACGAATTACCTCATTCGTTGCCACCGATGAGAAGTGTGAGTCATCACATAGATCTCATACCAGGAGCTAATTTGCCAAACAAAGCTGCGTACAGGTTAACAATGGAGGAGAATGAGGAGGTCAAGAGGCAGGTCCAGGAGTTGTTGGACAAGGGATTAGTTAGGGAAATCTTGAGCCCATGTACTGTTCCGACAGTGCTTAGTTTGAAGAAAGATGGAGGCTGGAGAATGTGTACTGACTCAAGACCGATCAACAAGATAACCATCAGGTATAGATTTCCACTGTCGAGAATGGATGATCTGATGGATAGCCTGAGTGGGGCAAATTATTTTTCAAAAATAAATTTGAAAAGCGGATATCACCAGATTCGCATGAGAGAAGGCGATGAGTGGAAGACATCCTTCAAGACAAACGAAGGTTTGTACAAATGGCTAGTCATGCCGTTGGGTTTGACAAACGCGTCGAGTACTTTTATGAGGTTGATGAATGAAGTCCTGAGGGAATTCATCGGGAAATTTGTCATCGTATATCTGGATGATATACTGATCTTCAGTCAGACGAAGGCTGAACATCTAAAGCATTTGGATATTGTGATGAAGAGGCTACAACAGGAGAAGTTGTTGATCAACATGAATAAATCTTCATTTATGAACATTGAACTCATTTATTTGGGTTTTGTTATTTCGGAGAATGAATTGAGGATGAATCCAAGTAAAGTGGAGGTAATTAAGAATTGGCCATCATCGAGAAATGTTTTCGAGGTAAGAAGTTTTCATGGTTTGGCTAGTTTCTACCGAAAATTCATCAGGAATTTTAGTGGGATTAGTGCAGCGATGATGGATACAGTGAAGAAGTGACATAAGTATTTTCATTGGACAACAGAGGCTGAGAAGAGCTTCAATCTATTGAAGCGGAAGATTACAGAACAACTGTATTTGGTGTTGCTGGATTTCCAGAAGACATTTAAGGTGAAATGTGATGCAAGTGGGTTTTCCATAGGAGCGGTATCGAGTCAGGAAGACAGACCAGTTGCATATTTCAGCGAGAAGCTGGATGAAGCAAAGTTGAAATACTCCACGTATGATAAATAATTTTATGCTATCATACAGGCATTGAAGAAGTGGAGGCATTACTTGATACCGAAGGAATTTGTATTGTATAGTGATAATCATGCACTACAGTTTGTGACTCAACATGAGAAGTTGAATCAAAAATATGCAAAATGGGTAGAGTATATGCAGAATTTCACATTTTTGATTAATCATATTTTAGGTACTACTAACAAAGTGGTTGATTCTTTGAGCAGGAAGTGTTTGTTGCTGTAGGAATTCCGAGTCAAAACATTGGGTTTTGAAAATCTCAAGGACATGTACGCAGGAGATGCAGATTTTGCAGAAGCGTATGAAGCAGCTGAGAATCCAGTTCTCAGAGATAGAAGCCCTTGGATAGATTATATGATCCAGGAGGGATTGTTGTTCAGAGGCAATCAACTGTGTATTCCAAATTGCTCCATGAGGGAGAACTTGCTAAAGGAAAAGCATAGTGGTGGATTAGCAGGACACTTTGGCCATGACAAGACATTCACGAAGCTGAATGAGTCTTACTTTTGGTCAGGAATGCAAGAAGATGTCAAGATATTTGTTGACAGATGTAGAATTTGCCAGCATTCGAAGTGAAGAAAGAAGAATGCAGTTTTTTATCAGCCATTGCCCATACCAGAGACCATGGGAGGCGATAAGCATGGATTTTGTATTGAGTTTGCCAAGGACACAAAGAGGTGTTGATTCCATCTTTGTGGTGGTGGACAGGTTTTCTAAGATGGCACATTTCATTCCATGCCTGAAGACCAGCGATGCAACTCACATCGCAAATCTGTTTTTCAAGGAGGTCATTCGACTCCATGGATTTCCGAAAAGTATAGTTTCGGACAGCGACACCAAATTCATAGGGAATTTTTGGAGGACGCTATGGAAGAGGCTAGGAACTATCCTAGAATTTAGTTTTGCTTATCATCCATAGACAGATGGGAAAACAGAGGTGGTGAACAGGAGTCTGGGAGATTTGCTGAGGAGCTTGGTGACAAAGTACCATAGCAGTTGGGATAACATATTACCACAGGCAAAGTTTGCATACAATGACTCAGTGAACAGAAGCACAGGAAAAATTCCATTTTAGGTTGTATATGGGATGCAGCCGAGAGGAATTTCTGAATTGCGAGATTCAAAACAGACTGCAACTAGCAGCGCTAGTGCAGAAGAATTCGCTGAGGCGATGAAGAAACTTCACAACAAGGTGAAGCAGCGACTGATAGATTCAAATCAGGAGTATAAGCACAGAGCAGATCAGCATCAGAGAAAACTTCTGTTTGATGTTGTTGATCTGGTTCTGGCACACTTGAGGAAGGAAAGGTTCCTGAGGGGAACATACAATAAGCTGAAAATGAAGAAAATCGGGCCATGCAGGGTCTTGAAAAAATTAGGAGAAAATGCTTATGAGATTGAGTTGCCGGATGGCATCAGGATATCTCCGATATTCAATATCGCAGATTTATACCCGTACAGGGTTGGAGAAGCAGAGAATGGAACCGAGGAACCAGTGATCCAGTGAGCGAAGAAGATGTCGATTGCATAAAAACCACAGATGGAATGCATACTGGACAAGAGAGTGGGTAAAAAGACTAGAAGAAAGGAATACTATGAGTACCTGGTCAAGTGGAAGAATCATCCAGTGGAAGATGCTAGCTGGGAGACTGAAGCAGTGATACAGAAGCATGGAAAGACTATGTAGGAGCTCATGGACAGGAGCCCATGAAAATTTTCAAGACGAAGAGTATGATGTAGGAGCATCACCAACTCATCAAGCGAGCCAGCGCGACGGTTGGAGACAGCTGGATAAGCCAGCACCAAATTTTGAAAACACTTTGGGAGTGTTGCGCAAGTCTTTAATGAAGCCATTTATAAAGGCGCACTTTGTATATTGTAATGGACCTTGAGAGGATAGCTCTCGTCCTTAGGTAGATAGACAGCATTTATTTTAGTTAATGCTGGTAGGTAGATTATAATTGTAGATTTGATAGCTTTAGAGTCCAAGAGGGAAAATGGATATAGACACCCTCATTGTATTATTGTAACATTATCCAACATTCAAGAAGAGAAGAGCAAGTAGACAGTTGTGTGAAGAACACCCATGTACAGATATTGAATTAATAGAAGAAAACTTTGATTCAAATCCATGGTTATGTGTCTATTCTCTATGTATTAATGTTATGCTCATGAATGTTTACTTCCTGTCATACATTTGCTTTTATATGTTGTGCATGTGATTTCATGGTTGAATTGAAGTCTGATAGAGTGAGTGAATGAGTTTCAATTGTTTCTCTAATTGAGCCAGAGAATTCTTGCAAGGAGTGCAGTCGAATTTTCCGCAAGGAGTGCGTCGATGGAAGGTTTCAATTAGGGATAACCTTTGTTCTCATTCATCTCAAAAGTGCAGTTAGGCACAGTGCCGTGCAAGGAGTGCGCAGGCCAGGGAGAAGTCTCAAAGTTACGATTCTGAGTAGGATATTGAAAGACTACTACTGCAGGAGTGTGCAGAGTCAAGTGCCTTCAACACTTAGACGTTGTTGAAGATTTTCCGCAAGGAGTGCGCGCAAGAAGTTCTCAAAAAGACTTGAGAAGTCAAGAACAAGCTCAGGAGGAGTAGGCCTTCGAATTCGTCGAAGGATTGCATAGAGAGGTTGTGAATCAAAGCGTTCGAGCAGGTGTTGAATACCTGTGCGCAGGTGAACAAGTCTCGTGGAGAGACACTTCTTTATTTCATGGATTCGATAAGGAAGAACGGACGGTCAAAATCCCTTGAGGAGATTTTACGAAAGTTTCGTGGACCATCGGATCTCACGGAGGTGCAAGGAGGTTATGGCGGAAGCGTCCGAAGATTTTTGAGCTTAGGAAGGGAAGAGCGTTGATCCAAGCTGACCAGGGCCATTGGATTGTTCGTGATATCGCCTATCGGGATCTCGTGAGAAAAGTGTCAAAGATTTGGCAACGGAAATCACAAAGTCGCGAGATGTGATATCTCGACGGTTGCGTAGACATTGTGGGCCACAAGGAGTCGGAGAAGTGGAAGACAGGTGGTAGAGATCGAGAGATCTCGTGAACTCGAAAGTTCACAAGGTGAGAGCACAAGTATTGGGTACTCCAAGTCACGAAGGTGCGAGGTTGCGAGTAGCGAAAGTGCGATAGGATCGTATCGGCATTTCGACGCATCGGGTATAGGGAGTTGGAAACCCGAGAGCTTGATATCGCGAGTAGCGAAGTCGCGATAGAGCGAAGTCGCGATAGAGATGAAGCCGCGATAGAGCAGAAGTCCCGATGGGGGAAAAGTCAGCGATTTGACTGGCTATCGGGTCTCGAGAAATCGAGAGCCCAGCGATCAACCGAGAACTCGCGAAACCGCGAGTTCCTATTTCCTGATAAGTGTACAAAGCGAAGTCGCACAGAAGAGAATATGTGGGTGCATATTTCATGATAGGGAAATAGAAGGACCTTAGAGTTCTTCGGGCCGAGGAGAAGAAGATCCTATGAAAGCGACATGCCAGTGAGGGTACGACTGCGTCATTCAATCATGGTGGTGGTGGATAAGCTGACTAAAGCTGCCCATTTTATTCCACTGAAAACCACCCACAGAGCAGCAGATGTTTCTGATATCTTTTTAAAAGAAGTTGCACGCTTGCATGTAATTCCTAAGACAATTGTGTCTGATAGGGTCCCGAAATTCACTTCGAATTTCTAGAAAGGACTGTTCAAAGGATTCCGAACGAATCTGAACTTTAGTACAGCATATCATCCTGATTCTGATGGACATACAAAGAGAGTAAACAGAGTAATCAAACACATGCTGAGAATGTATGTGATGGATAAACCATCAAGGTGGGAAGACTACCTGCATTTGGTAGAATTCACCTACAATAATGGGTATCATACATCTCTGAAGATGAGCCCATTCGAGGCACTTTATGGAATAAAGTGCAACACTCTAGTGAGCTGGGATAATCCAGCTGACAGAGTAGTAGTTGGACCTAAACTACTCAAAGAGATGGAAGATCAAATGATAAAAATCAAACAGAATCTAAACGTTGCTCAGGACAGGCAGAAAAGTTACGCTGATAGTAACAGAACCCATAGAGAATTCAAAGTGGGTGACCATGTTTTCCTGAAAGTGAAAACTAACAAGAGTTCCCTGAAGCTTGGAAGTTGCACCAAGTTGGCAGCAAGATTTTGTGGGCCATTTGAGATCCTGGAAAGGATTGGGCCAGTTGCATACATGCCTGCATTACCTGCATCTATGAATGTACATAATTTGTTTCATGTTTCACTACTTAAGAAATACGTACCTGATGCTAATCATGTTATCGATTGGACTGTGATTCAGGTGGAACCAGAAGGTGTCTTGCAAGTGCATCCTATGTGCATATTGGACAAGAAAAACAAACAGCTCTGGAATCGAGCTATAGGGATTCTAAAGGTCCAGTGGACCTGGTACGGTCCTGAAGATGTGACATGGGAGCATGAAGAAGTAATGCGGGCAGAGTACCTTCATCTTTTTGAAAATTTTGAAAGACTTGCAGAGACAGTGTAAGTTGCACTGAGGACAGTTCATAAATAAGGGGAGGGGGATTGTAGTGTCCCCAAGGCCAAGCCCCATTGCAAATCATGATATATGAAATGAATTGTAAACATGTCTATAGGCTAGTGAGCCATGTTTTGTATAAGCTGGTAGGCTTATGTGTTTTTTAGGCTATGGATCCTAAGTGTTGAAGGCTAGGAGCCTGCTGATGGACTTGTATGTATGCAGAATGATTAATAAAATATAAAACACTGCCAGGTGCAGACTGACCACAATGAATGAGTTAAGGGGGACTGAGCGTCCACAGAGTGGGCAAGGGATTAGGGGTTGGAAGGTGGGAAAAGGGGCTAAGTGTTGATCCTAGGGGCCAAACCTAGGGGGCTTAAGCCTGGGTATAATATTTTAATATTATTTCCCAAAAGACATGTGTATTTTATTTTATCCTAAGTTCCTAGCAAGGGAAAACATGCAAAAGGGATGCATGCGATGGGAACGCATGCATTTCCCAGGGTGACAAGTGTCAACCCTGGTGCATGTGAATATAATAGCCGAGATGAACCGTGTGAGGGGGATCTTCTCCATTCGACTCGACCGTCTAAGCATGAACCAGGGAAACCTTTGCAAGAATACCCTTGTACAATCCCAAAACCAAAGCGAGGATACTATCCTATGATTGCCGAACCTATTTGGGAAGCGCGTGTCTATTTTTCCTAATTGACCGTTGCGGCCACGCTGTGCTGGACTGCGCATGGCATGCTGGCCAGAGGAAGCTTTGTGCTAAGCTTGTATATGACCTCTCTTCTGGTGAGGGAGGTGACTGTGGTTGGAAGAGGCAGGCTGTCAGGCCTGTGATCAACTCTTTCCAGGTGAAAGAGTTTGTTGCAAAGGGGTTTCATCCAGAGAGTGCCTAGCACCAGCTATGGGCTCAGAGACTTCCTGATCTGGCCTGTTGCCGAGACCCAGAGAGGGAGGTTGGCACCGATGGACTATGCATGTGAAGGTGTATACTCCTGGGTGAAACAGGCATGTGGGGAATGAGAGCCTGGCAGTAGTGGGCGTAAGATGGCATCTTTGGGGAAGAATCCTTCCGAATATTTCTATGTTGTTTACCTGTAACCTCAGCCTAGCCTAGTATTCCTTGCCTTGGGGTGGAGCTCGGTCCCAGCTTGGGGGTGATCCACTATTGAGATGATGAGCAGTGTGGTCTAAGGCTGGGAGGTTCGTGGAAGGCCTCGACTTGGCTGGTGGATTTCACCACTGTTACAAGATAAGTATCTAATTATGTTCTTATCACATTTCCACATGATTGTGCTGTATATATTATCATGATTCCACTGTGTATATGAATTATTATGGAATGTTATGGATTTTTTATTCGTAGCAGTAAAATTACATGTTTTTACTCTGAGACTTAAACGTGTTTAATTACTGTTAATTACATGTGGAGTATATACTGGACTGTATGTGTTATGTAATTCCAACGCAAGTGTGTACAGATTGTTACATAGTGCGTTCTAAGAGCTGGGTGAACAAAAAGGTACACTACAAATTGGTATCAAAGCGAAGGTTTCGATGTTGAGCCTAGATGGCCCAGTGGGGCGGTCTTTGGACTGAAAATGTGAAGAGAAATTGGGGCCTGGAATGGCCAATTTCGGACCTTGGGTTGTTCAAGAGTGTCAAGTAGTTGCTTGACTGCGCTTACAAGCTCAAGAGGTTTAGCGGTGCAGTGAAACTGCAGTCGGTGTGGGTTACGGCCATGGGGAGACAAGTCTCTACACCAATGGTGTTAGAACCTTAGGATTTGTTGGGAGATGTCTGAAGGATAAACCTCCAAGACTAGAGGTGAAAGATCCGACGAGATCTGGAGCCGTCTGTTGGAGAGAGACATGTGGCGAAGAAAGAGCACCCGTTGGAACTTTGGTGCATCAGGAAATCGGCGTATCAAAGTTCCTAAGGACAAGAAGCTCGGGACATCACAAGTCGCGAAAACCCAGAGAAATCGGGACCGTCCGTTAGATAAGGGACGCGTGGAAACCATCAACGACATTGGGAAAAGTCTCAATAAGGAAGCCAGCCATCGACGTTTGGTCCATCGGGATATCGAGAATCCCATGGACGTGGGGTTTATGCACTTTGGAATCACGAAACATGAAACCCTGATGAGTGGGGGACAACTGTCAGCACATAAGAGCTGAGGACAGTGCCATAGTGGAGACCAACTGTCAGCACTACAGAGAGAGTCTGAATTCGAGGAGTCAGGAATTCTGTAGGCATATGCATCTTGGCATCGCAATCCCCGAAACCTCGAGGGGTAAGGTTGTGGTCATAGGGTGATGGTCACATTGGCCGAAAGCTATAGCCAGGAGGGCTAGCTGAAGACAAGGTGCGTCAAGAATTGGAGAATCGCGAGTCTTGGGGATGATTGTATTTTGACATCGAAAACTCTGAAACTCCGATGCAGAGGTTTGACTGAGGTCATATGGTAGTGGTCATGTGGACCAGGGCCTAGCCAGGAGGGCTGCGCAAAAAGGGTGTTACAATTTGGTATCAGAAACTCGAAAACTACGAAACTCTGAAACTTGAAGTCCCGAAAGTCCTGAAAGTCCCGAAATATAGGAAATTGAAGTCTCGGACATCCGAAAAACACAGAGCTGAACTAAGCTCAGACAATTCGTGAAACTGAAACACTTTATTAAACATCAATGGTTATGAAATATGACGAATTGTCAAGAGACGAAGGCTCGACAAATTTGAGTCGTCTGCATATTAGATTGCAGAAGACTGATGAGTGCCAGAACTGTTCAGAAATTGCCTCAAATGCAAAGAAATGGGAGAGATACATAATACTTCCAGTTCAAGAAACTTGTTTAAAATGAAATGTCTTTTATTTTTTCCAAACTTGTTTATGAATATTGTGGATTGTTTGTGAAGGTTTAAAAGGCCTGACAAATTTCAAATTTGATTGCACAGTGTGTGTGCAGAGTTAACGGAGGGTCGTACTCCAGCTAACCAACGCCGAGTATGGAGTCGGGAAAGGTACAGACTACCCCTGAAATAGAAGACGAACAGGAAGGAAAGGATGTTAACCTGGGAGTTGAAGGATCAAATTCCAATGTGCATGGAAAGGAGAAGGATAAGGAAGAACACATAATGAAAATCCTTGAAGGATTGCAAAGAGAGGCCAAGGCTCGCCGAGATGATAGTCGAAAGCTCATGAAAGTCAGAGATCGGCAGGGTGCCCTAAACTTAAAATTTTTTAAGAGTCTGGAAAGAATAGAGAAGAAACTCGAGAAAGGAAGAGACTCCAGTACAATGGAGAGTCGCAGAACCCATGGGAGAAGAAGTAGGTCGAGGAGTGGTAGCCAACATCTTAGTCGCTCCCAAAGACATTGTGACAGTAAGACACATATTAGTTCAAGCCCATCACCTACCAGAAAATATCAGAAATTAGGAAGGGAGGAATTGAAAGGAGAGATGAACAATATTAAGCCTCCAACATTCGATGGAGAACATAAGAGGGAAGAATATGTCGAGACATGGTTGCTTGGCATGAAGAAATTCTTCCTTCTGCATGAAGAATTATTCCACCCATGCAGAAGGAAGAATTGCAATGTACCAACTGAAAGGAAAAGAATCCATGTGGTGGGATCAGTTTGTGCAGGTGCAGCACATCAGAGAGAAAGAGGTCACTTGGAAGGAATTTAAGGGGCGTTTTGAGAAGAAATACCTGACTAAAAGATACTATGACAGAAAGATGAAGGAGTTCTTCGAACTCAAGTTGGGCAGTATGACCATGGATGAGTATGAACGAAGTTTTCTGGAACTGTTGAAGTATGTTCCGTTTATCAAAGACGAGGCTGTCAAGATTTAGAGGTATCTGAGTGGACTGCCACCTTCCATTGGAGAAAAGATTCAATATGATGATACTAAGACTATGGAAGAAACAATAAGAAGGGAGAAATGCTTATACGAACAGCAAAGAGAAAAGCCTACCTTTCGGAAGGCTTGGGAGGACCAGAAGAAAATTAAGAAGGAACAGAGGCAGAAGGGAGACAAGCCTTCCTTTTTCTGAAACAGTTGCCAGGGATAGCCATTGTTTAGAGAGCCGAGAAGGACCGAAGAGGGTGCACAAAGACAGAGAATGAAGCCCATTCAGTGTTGGGGCTGTCAAGGAAACCACAAGTACAGAGATTGTCCCCATAAAAATGGTAAGGCAAGAACTGTACATACTATTTAGCAAGCTGAAACAGTGGAGGATATGAACAGCAGAATGTCGAGGATCTATGCAGCCCTGGAAAACAAGCAAGAAGAATTTCAATCGCACATGATTGAAGTGGAAGGTATGATTAACAACTGACCTCTTGTTATTTTAATTGATTCATGGGTTAGCCATAGTTATGTAGATCCTAGAGTCGTGGAAATTTTGTGTCTAACGAGGAGAAAACATGAGAAGTCTTGGTTAGTGCAGTTGGCCACAGGGACCAAGAGGAAGGTCACTGAATTGGTTAAGTCCTGTTCGGTGGACATGAAAGGAATGAACACTAAGGTTGAATTGAACATTCTACCTTTAGGCTCCTATGATTGCTTAATTGGGATGGATTGGTTGGACCAGTACCATGCCCTTCTGGATTTTCGTAACAAGAGATTCACATGTCTGGACGAAGAGGTAAATTAGGTAACAGTTCAAGGAATTCCCAGGGCCATGGCTGTTAGAGAAATCTCAGCCATGCAGTTGAAGAAATGTTACCAGAAAGGCTGTCAATTATTTGCAACCTGGGTGGAAGAAGTATTCCAAAATGTGGTCTCGAATCTGGAAGACCACAGAGTGCTCAAAGATTTTGAGGATGTGTTTCAGGAGGTGCCTGGACTACCTCCGAAGAGGGACATTGACTTTTCTATAAATCTAATGCCTGGAGCAGCTCCAGTTTTGAAAGCTCCTTATAGAATGAGTACACAAGAGCTGAAAGAGTTGCAATTGCAGCTCGAAGAGCTACTAAAGAAAGGTTACATTTGTCCCAGTGTGTCACCATGGGGAGTCACAGTCCTATTCGTGAAGAAGAAATATGGGACGTTGAGGTTGTGCATTGATTTTCGATAGTTGAATAAAGTCACTGTCAAGAACAAATATCCTCTACCAAGCATCGATGATCTTTTTGATCAGTTGAAGGATGCAAAAGTATTTTCGAAAATAGATCTTCGATCTGGATATCATCAAGTGAGGATAAAAGATGAAGACATCAGCAAGACCGCCTTTAGAACAAGGTACGGTCACTATGAATTTACAGTGGTGTCGTTTGGACTGTCCAACGCGCCTACTGTCTTCATGTGCTTAATGAATGGAGTGTTCAGAAATTATCTGGACAGGTTTGTCATAGTCTTCTTATATGATATCTTGGTTTATTCCTAGACAGGGGAAGAACATGAACAACACCTTAGAATGGTGCTGCAGGTTTTGAGAGAACACCAACTGTACGCAAATCTGAGCAAGTGCTCATTTTACCAAAAGCAGATCCATTACTTGGGACACATTATATCAGAGGAGGGAATCGCTGTGGATCCTGAGAAGGTGCAGGCCATTCAAGAATGTCCAGCGCCAAGAAATGTGGTGGAATTTAGATCTTTTATGGGTCTGGCAGGCTATTATAGGAGGTTCATAGCCAGATTCTCAAGGATAGCGCATGCTATCACTTCCTTGCAAAGGAAGGAGAAGAAATTTTAGTGGACTGGTGAATGTGAGAGAAACTTCCAGCGACTAAAGAAATTGCTCACTAGTGCCCCAATCCTGAGGATTTCAGATCCAAACAAGGATTACGTAGTGTGCACAGATGCATGTAAGGAGGGGCTGGGAGGAGTTCTCAGCCAAGAAGGATTTGTAATTTGCTATGAATCCCGGAAGTTGAAGGAACATGAGAAGAACTATGCCACTCATGATTTAGAGCTAGCAGCCATCGTCCACGTCTTGAGGAAATGGACACATTACCTCATGGGCAAGAGATTCGAGTTGAGAACAGACCATAACGGTCTGAAGTATTTGTTTGATCAGCCGACCTTAAATGCCAGGCAAATCAGATGGCTGGAGTTTCTGTGCGAATATGACTTTGATATCAAGCATATCAAAGGGAAAGAAAATAACGTGGTTGATGCACTCAGCAGAAAAGTGAACGAATTACATGCTACAACCATTAGCATGTACCAGACTGAGATGAAAGATAGAATTTTGGAAGCTGCAAGGGCTGATTTGTAGTACAAAATTCTTGTAGCAAAGCTACAGCAGCGTGAGAGACCACAGACCAAGGAAAGTAACACCTTGGGAACAGATAGTTTACTTCTGTATAAAAACAGAGTGTATGTACCTAATGACCGAGAATTGAAGTTGGAAATTCTAAAAGAAATGCATAACGTGACTTATGCTGGTCATCCTGGATATCAAAAGACTGTGGCAGTAGTCAAAAGCCATTATTTTTTGTCGGGTTTGAAGAAAGAAATAGTGGAATACATCGCCAGATGTATGGAGTGCCAAAAGGTTAAGACTGAGCATAGACACCCAGCATGGTTGTTGCAGCCTTTACCTATTCCTAAGTGGAAATGGGATGTGGTAATAGTGGATTTTATCACAGGATTGCCTAGATCAAGCAAGTAGCATGATTCAATGATGCAGGAGCATCGCCAACTCATCAAGTGAGCCAGCGCGATGGCAGGAGACAACTAAATAAGCCAGCACAAAATTTTGAAAACACTTTGGGAATGTTGTGAAAGTCTTTAATGAAGCCATTTATAAAGGTTCACTTTGTATATTGTAATGGACCTTGAGCGGATAGCTCTCGTCCTTAGGTAGATAGACGACATTTATTTTAGTTAATGTTGGTAGGTAGATTTTAATTGTAGATTTGATAGCTTTAGAGTCCAAGAGGGAAAACGGATATAGACACCCTCATTGTATTATTGTAACATTATCCAACATTCAAGAAGAGAAGAGCAAGCAGAGAGTTGTGTGAAGAACACCCATGTACATATATTGAATTAATAGAAGAAAGATTTGATTCAAATCCATGGTTATGTGTCTATTCTCTATGTATTAATGTTATGCTCATGAATGTTTGCTTCCTGTCATACATTTGCTTTAATATGCTGTGTATGTGATTTCATGGTTGAATGGAAGTCTAAGAGAGTGAGTGAATGAGTTTCAATTGTTTCTCTAATTGAGCCAGAGAATTCCTACGAGTGAAGTCGAATTGTCCGCAAGGAGTGCGTCGACGGAAGGTTTCAATTAGGGATAACCTTTGTTCTCATTCATCTCAAAAGTGTAGTTAGGCACAGTGCCATGCAAGGATTGCGCAGGACAGCGAGAAGTCTCAGAGTTGCGATTCTGAGCAGGATATTGAAAGACTGCTGCTGTAGGAGTGCGCAGAGTCAAGTGCCTTCAACACTTAGACGTTAATGAAGATTTGTCACAAGGAGTGCGTGCAAGAAGTTCTCAAAAAGACTTGACAAGTCGAGAACAAGCTCAGGAGAAGTAGGCCTTTGAATTCGTCGAAGGATTGCACAGAGAGGTTGTGCATCAAAGCGTTCGAGTAGGCATTGAAGACCCCTGCACATGGAACAAGTCTTGTGGAGAGACACTTCTTTATTTCGTGGATTCCATAAGGAAGAACGGACGGTTGAAATCCCTTGAGGAGATTTTGCGAAAGTTCCGTGGACCGTCGGATCTCACAGAGATGCAAGGAGGTTACGGCGGAAGCGTTCGAAGATTTCCCAGCTCAGAAAGGGCAGAGCTTTGATCCAAGCTAGCCAGGGTCATTGGATTGTTCGCAAGATCGCCTATCGAGATCTCGTGAGAAAAGTGTCTAAGATTTGGAAACGGAAATCGCAAAGTCACGAGACGCGATATCTCAAAGGTTGTGTAGACATTGTGGGTGACAAGGAGTCGGAGAAGTGGAAGACAGGTGGTAGAGATCGAGAGATCTCACGAACTCGGAAGTTCGTAGGGTGAGAGCCCAATTATTGGGTACTCCAAGTCGCGAAGGCGCAAGGTCGTGAGTAGCGAAAGTGCGATAGGATCGTATCGGCGTTTTGGCACATCGGGTATCGGGAGTTGGAAACCTGAGAGCTTGATATTGCGATAGAGAGAAGTCGTGATAGAGCTGAAGCCGCTATAGAGAAAAAGTCCCGATGGGAGAAAAGTCAGCGATTTGACTGGCTATCAGGTCTCGAGAAATCGTGAGCCCAGCGATCAACCGAGAACTCGCAAAACTGCGAGTTCCGATTTCCCGATAAGTGTACAAAGGGAAGTCGCGCAGAAGAAAATCTGTGGGTGCAAATTTCCTGATGGGGAAATAGAAGAACCCTAAAGTTCTTCGAGCCAAGGAGAAGAAGATCCTGTGAAAGCGGTGTGCCAGTGAGGGTACGACTGCATCAGGAGTGGTATCAGAGCATAGGAAATTCTTTGCTTTCTGTAGCAGAGAAGAGAAATTTGCCATGTCACCCAGAAGAGAAAGACAATCACCTGACCCAGAGGACAGGGAGGTGCGAAGAAGAGATAGGCCAGCAGGAAATCCAGAAATGGAGAGACAGATGCATGATCTCCGAGCAAGACTTGAGGAGATGGTGACGACGCAGAGACGCACAGCTAGTGCAGGGGATTTTAGTGATTCTGACAGCGATATTGAGTTTGAACGTGAGGAGGAAGTTGCAGCCGAAGATGCATCAACTGAGCGGTTGATTAAAGCTATTTCACAAATGGGTGCGAAAGCCAAAATGGACATTCCAGTCTACGAAGGGAATTTGGATGCAGAAGAGCTACTGGACTGGATTAGAGCTCTTGACACCTACTTCGACTATGAGGATATCAAAGAGGATAAGAAGGTCAGACATGTTGTTACAGCCTTGAAAGGACATGCAACATTGTGGTGGACAAATTACCTCATTCGTTTCCACCGATGAGAAGTGTGAGTCATCACATAGATCTCATACCAGGAGCTAATTTGCCAAACAAAGTTGCATACAAGGTAACGCCGCAGAAGAATGAGGAGGTCAAGAGGCAGGTCCAAGAGTTGTTGGACAAGGGATTAGTTAGGGAAAGCTTGAGCCCGTGTGCTGTTCCGAAAGTGCTCAGTCCGAAGAAATATGGAGGCTGGAGAATGTGTACCGACTCAAGACCGATCAACAAGATAACCATCAGGTATAGATTTCCACTGTCGAGAATGGATGATCTGATGGATTGACTGAGTGGGGCAAATTATTTTTCAAAAATAGATTTGAAAAGCGGATATCACTAGATTTGCATGAGAGAAGGCAATGAGTGGAAGACAACCTTCAAGACAAATGAAGGTTTGTACGAATGGCTAGTCATGCCTTTTGGTTTGACAAATGCACCGAGTACTTTTATGAGGTTGATGAATGAATTCCTGAGAGAATTCATCGGGAAATTTGTCGTCGTATATCTGAATGATATACTGATATTCAGTAAGACGAAGGCTGAACATCTAAAGCATTTGGATATTGTGATGAAGAGGCTACAGCAGGAGAAGTTGTTGATCAACATGAAGAAATATTCATTTATGAACACTGAACTCATTTATTTGGGTTTTGTTATTTCGGCGAATGAATTGAGGATGGATCCAAGTAAAGTGGAGGTAATTAAGAATTGGCCATCACTGAGAAATGTTTTCGAGGTAAGAAGTTTTCATGGTTTGGCTAGTTTCTACCGAAAATTCATCAGGAATTTCAGTGGGATTAGTGCAGCGATGATGGATATAGTGAAGAAGCGACAAGTCTTTTCATTGGACAGCAGAGGCTGAGAAGAGCTTCAATCTATTGAAGTGGAAGATTACAGAACAACCGGTTTTGGTGTTGCCGGATTTCCAGAAGACATTTCAGGTGAAATGTGATGCAAGTGGGTTTGCGATAGGAGCAGTCTTGAGTCAGGAAGACAGACCAGTTTCATATTTCAAAGAGAAGCTAGATGAATCAAAGATGAAATACTCCACATATGATAAATAATTTTATGCTATCATACAGGCATTGAAGAAGAGGAGGCATTACTTGACACCGAAGGAATTTGTATTGTATAGTGATAATCATGCACTACAGTTTGTGACTCAACAGGAGAAGTTGAATCAGAAACATGCAAAATGGGTAGAGTATATGCAGAATTTCACATTTGTGATTAAGCATATTTCAGGTACTGCTAACAAAGTGGATGATGCTTTGAGCAGGAAGTGTTTGTTGCTGCAGGAATTCCGAGTCAAAAATTGGGTTTTGAAAATCTCAAGGACATTTACGCAGGAGATGCGGATTTTGCATAAGCATATGAAGCAGCTGAGAATCCAGTTCTCAGAGATAGAATCCCTTGGATAGATTATATGATCCAGGAGGGATTGTTGTTCAGAGGCAATCAACTGTGTATTCCAAATTGCTCCATGAGGGAGAACTTGCTAAAGGAAAAGCACAGTGGTGGATTAGCAGGACACTTTGGCCATGAAAAGACATTCGCAAAGCTGAATGAGTCTTAATTTTTGCCAGGAATGTGAGCAAATGTCAAGATATTTGTTGACAGATGTAGAATTTGCCAGCATTCGAAGGGAAGAAAGTAGAATGCAGGTTTTTATCAGCCATTGCCCATACCAGAGACCATGGGAGGCGATAAGCATGGATTTTGTATTGGGTTTGTCAAGGACACAAAAAGGGGTCGATTCCATCTTTGTGGTGGTGGACAAGTTTTTTAAGATGGCACATTTCATTCCATGCGAAAAGACCAGCGATGCGGCTCACATCGCAAATCTGTTTTTCAAGGAAGTCATTCGACTCCATGGATTGCCGAAAAGTATAGTTTCGGAAAGATACACCAAATTCATAGGTAATTTTTGGAGGAATCTATGGAAGAAGTTAGGAACTAACATGGCATTTAGTTCTGCTTATGATCCATAGACAGATGGGCAAACAGAGGTGGTGAACAGGAGTCTGGGAGATTTGTTGAGGAGCTTGGTGACAGAGGACCATAGTAGCTGGGATAGCATATTACCACAGGCAGAGTTTGCATACAATGAAATAGTGAACAGGAGCACAGGAAAAAGTCCATTTCAGGTTGTATATGGGATGCAGCCGAGAGGAATTTCTGAACTGTGAGATTCAGAATAGACTACGACTAGCAGCGCTAGTGCAGAAGAATTCGTTGAGGCGATGAAGGAACTTCACAGCAAGGTGAAGTAGCGACTGATAGATTCAAATCAGGAGTATAAGCGCAGAGAAGATCAGCATCGGAGACAAATTCAGTTTGAAGTTAGTGATCTGGTTCTGGCACACTTGAGGAAGGAAAGGTTCCCGAGGGGAACATACAATAAGCTGAAAAATGAAGAAAATCGGGCCATGCAGGGTCTTGAGAAAATTTGGAGAAAATGCTTATGAGATTGAGTTGCCGAATGGCATCGGGATATCTTTGATATTCAATATCGCAGATTTATACCCGTACAGGGTTGGAGAATTAGAGAATGGAACGGAGGAACCAGTGATCCGGTGGGTGAAGAAGATGTCGATTGCAGAAAAACCACAGATGGAATGCATACTGGACAAGAGAGTGGGTAAAAAGACCAGAATAAAGGAATACTATGAGTACCTGGTCAAGTGGAAGAATCATCCAGTGGAAGATGCCAGCTGGGAGACTGAAGCAGTGATACAAATTCATGGACAGACCGTGCAGGAGCTCATGGATAGGAGCCCATGAAAATTTTCAAGCCAAGAAGTATGATGCAGGAGCATCGCCAACTCATCAAGCGAGCCAACGCGACGGTGGGAGACAGCTGGATAAGCCAGAACAAAATTTTGAAAACACTTTGGGAATGTTGGGCAAGTCTTTAATGAAGCCATTTATAAAGGCGCACTTTGTATATTGTAATGGACCTTGAGCGGATAGCTCTCGTCCTTAGGTAGATAGACGACATTTATTTTAGTTAATGCTGGTAGGTAGATTTTAATTGTAGATTCGATAGCTTTAGAGTCCAAGAGGGAAAATGGATATAGACACCCTCATTGTATTATTGTAACATTATCCAACATTCAAGAAGAGAAGAGCAAGAAGAGAGCTGTGTGAAGAACACCCATGTACAGATATTGAATTAATAGAAGAAATCTTTGATTCAATTCCATGGTTATGTGTCTATTCTCTGTGTATCAATGTTATGCTCATGAATGTTTGCTTCATGTCATACATTTGATTTTATATGTTGTGTATGTGATTTCATGGTTGAATTGAAGTCTAAGAGAGTGAGTAAATGAGTTTCAATTGTTTCTCTAATTGAGCTAGAGAATTCCTGCAAGGAGTGCAGTCGAATTGTCCGCAAGGAGTGCGTCGACGGAAGGTTTCAATTAGGGATAACCTTTGTTCTCATTCATCTCAAAAGTGCAGTTAGGCACAGTGTCGTGAAAGGAGTGCGCAGGCCAGGGAGAAGTCTCAGAGTTGCGATTCTAAGCAGGATATTGAAAGACTGCTGCTACAGGAGTGCGCAGGGTCAAGTGCCTTCAGCACTTAGACGTTAATGAAGATTTTCCACAAGGAGTGCGCGCAAGAAGTTCTCAAAAAGACTTGAGAAGTCAAGAACAAGATCAGGAGGAGTAGGCCTTCGAATTCATCGAAGGATTGCATAGAGAGGTTTTGCATCAAAGCGTTTGAGTAGGCGTTGAAGACCCGTGCACAAGTGAACAAGTCTCATGGAGAGACACTTCTTTATTTCATGGATTCCATAAGGAAGAACGAACGGTCGAAATCCCTTGAGGATATTTTGCAAAAGTTCCATGGACCGTCGGATCTCACGGAGGTGCAAGGAGGTTACGACGGAAGCGTCCGAAGATTTCCGAGCTCAGGAAGGGCAGAGCTTTGATCCAAGCTATCCAGCGCTATTGGATTGTTTGCGAGATCGCCTATCGGGATATCATGAGAAAAGTGTCGAAGATTTGGCCACGAAAATCACGAAGTCACGAGACGTGATATCTCGACAGTTGCATAGACATTGTGGGCCACAAGGAGTCGGAGAAGTGGAAGACAGGTGGCAGAGATCGAGAGATATCGCGAACTCGGAAGTTCGCAGGGTGAGAGCCCAAGTATTGGGTACTCCAAGTCACGAAGGCACGAGGTCGCAAGTAGCGAAAGTGTGATAGGATCATATCGGTGTTTCGGCGCATCAGGTATCGGGAGTTGGAAACTTGAGAGCTTGATATCGCGAGTAGCGAAGTCGCAATAGAGAGAAGTTGTGATAGAGCTGAAGACGCAATAGAGCAGAAGTCCCAACGGGGGAAAAGTCAGTGATTTGACTGGCTATTGGGTCTCGAGAAATCGAGAGCCCAGCGATCAACCAAGAACTCGTGAAACCGCGAGTTCAGATTTCCCGATAAGTGTACAAAGGGAAGTCGCGCAGAAGAGAATCTGTGGGTGCAAATTTCCTGATAGGGAAATAGAAGGACCTTAGAGTACTTTAGGCCGAGGAGAAGAAGATCATGTGAAAGCGGCATGCCAGTGAGGGTACAGCTGCGTCATTCAATCATGGTGGTGGTGGATAAGCTGACTAAAGATGCCCATTTTATTCCACTGAAAACCACCCACAGAGCAGCAGATGTTGTTGATATCTTTTTGAAAGAAGTAGCATGCTTGCATGGAATTCCTAAGACAATTGTGTCTGATAGGGACCCGAAATTCACTTCGAATTTCTAGAAAGGACTGTTCAAAGGATTCAGAACGAATATGAACTTTAGTACAGCATATCATCCCGAGTCTAATGGACAAACAAAGAGAGTAAACGGAGTAATCGAAGACATGATGAGAATGTATGTGATGGATAAACCATCAAGGTGGGAAGACTATCTGCATTTGGTAGAATTCACCTACAATAATGGGTATCATACATCTCTGAAGATAAGCCCATTCAAAGCACTTTATGGAAGAAAGTGAAACACTCCAGTGAGCTGGGATAATCCAGCTGACAGAGTAGTAGTTGGACCTAAACTACTCAAAGAGATGGAAGATCAAATGATAAAAATCAAACAGAATCCTTCCAAACATTTCTATGTTGTTTCCCTGTAACCTCAGCCTAGCCTAGGATTCCTTGCCTTGAGGTGGAGCTCGGTCCCAGCTCAGGGGTGATCCACTATTGAGATGATGAGCAATGTGGTCTAAGGCAGGGAGGTTCGTGGAAGGCCTGCACTTGGCTGGTGGATTTCACCACTGTTACAAGATAAGTATCTAATTATGTTCTTATCACATTTCCACATGATTGTGTTGTATATATTATCATGATTCCACTGTGTATATGAATTATTATGGAATGTTATGGATTGTTTATTCGTAGCAGTAAAATTATATGTTTTTACTCTGAGACTTAAACGTGTTTAATTACAATTAATTGCATGTGGAGTATATACTGGATTGTATGTGTTATGTAACTCCAATGCAAGTGTGTACAGATTGTTACATAGTGCGTTCTAAATGCTGGGTGAACAAAAAGGTACACTACAAATTGGTATTAGAGTGAAGGTTTCGACACTGAGCCTAGATGGGCAAGTGGGGTGGTCTTTGGACCGAAAATGTGAAGAGAAATTGGGGCCTGGAATGGCCAATTTTGGACATTGGGTTGTTCCAGAGTGTCAAGTAGTTGCTTGACTGCGCTTACGAGCTCAGGAGGTTTAGCGGTGTAGTGAAACTGCAACCGGTGTGGGTTATGGCCATGAGGAGACAAGTCTCTACACTAATGGTGTTAGAATCTTAGGATCTGTTGGGAGATGTCCGAAGGATAAACCTCCAAGACTAGAGGTGAAATATCTGATGAGATATGGAGCCGTCCGTTGGAGAGAGACACGTTGCGGAGAATGAGCACCCGTCGACACTTTGGCGCATCGGGAAATCAGCGTATCAGACTTCCTAAGGACAAGAAACTCGGGACATCACAAGTCACAAAAACCCAGAGAAATCGGGACCGTTCGTCAGATAAGGGATGCGTGGCAAGCATCGACGCCATTGGGAATTGTCCCGATAAGGAAGCCATCCATCGACGTTTGGTCCATCGGGATATCGAGAATACCGTGGATGTGCGGTTTATGCACTTTGGAATCGTGAAACATGAAACCCCGATGAGTGGGGGACAGCTGTCAGCACATCAGACCTAAGGACAGTGCCATAGTGGAGACTAGCTATCAGCACGACAAAGAGAGTCGGAATTCGAGGAGTCAGGAATTTTGTAGGCGTATGCATATTGATATCGCAAACCCCGAAACCCCGAGGGGTAAGGTTGTGGTCATAGGGTGATGGTCACATTGGTCAGAAGCTATAGCTAGGAGGGCTAGCTGAAGATAAGGCGCGTCGAGAATCGGAGAATCACGAGTCTTGGGGACGATTGTATTTTGACATCGAAAACTCTGAAACTCCGATGCAGAGGTTTGACTGAGGTCATATGGTAGCGGTCATGTTGACCAGGGCCTATCCAGGAGGGCTAGCGCACAAAGGGTGCTACAATTTGGTATCAGAAACTCGAAAACTATGAAACACTGAAACTTGAAGTCCCGAAAGTCCCAAAATATCGAAAATTGAAGTCTCGGACACCCGAAAAACACAGAGCTGAATTAAGCTCAGACAATTCGTGAAATTGAAACACTTTATTAAACATCGATGGTTATGAAATATGACGAATTGTCAAGAGATGAAGGCTCAAAAAATTCAAGTCGTCTGTGTATTAGATTGCAAAAGACTGACGAGTGCCAGAATTGTTCGGAAATTGCCTCAAACGCAAAGAAATGGGAGAGATACATAATACTTCCAGTTCAAGAAACTTGTTTAAAACGAAATGTCTTTTATTTTGTCCGAACTGGTTTATGAATATTGTGGATTGTTTGTGAAGGTTTAAAAGGCCTGACAAATTTCAAATTTGATTGCACAGTGTGTGTGCAGAGTTAATGGAGGGCCGTACTCCAGTTAACCAACGTTGAGTATGGAGTGGGGAAAGGTACTAACTACCCCTGAAATAGAAGACGAACAGGAAGGAAAGGATGTTAACCTGGGAGTCGAAGGATCGAATTCCAATGGGCATGGAAAGGAGAAGGATAAGGAAGAACACATAATGAAAATCCTTGAAGGATTGCAAAGAGAGGCCAAGGCTTGCCGAGATGATAGCCGAAAGCTCATGAAAGTCAGAGATCGACAGGGTGCCCTAAACTTAAATTTTTTTAAGAGTCTGGAAAGAATAGAGAAGAAACTTGAGAAAGGAAGAGACTCCAGTACAACAAAGAGTCGCAGAACCCATGGGATAAGAAGTAGGTCGAGGAGTGGTACCCAACATCTTAGTCACTCCCAAAGACATTCTGATAGTAAGACACACAGTAGTTCAAGCCCATCACCTACCAGAAAATATCGGAAATCAGGAAGGGAGGAATTGAAAGTAGAGATGAACAAGATTAATCATCCAACATTCGATGGAGAACATAAGAGGGAAGAAGATGCCGAGACATGGTTTCTTGGCATGAAGAAATACTTCCAATTGCAGAATTATTCCGCCCATGCAGAAGGAAGAATTGCAATGTACCAACTGAAAGGAAAAGAATCCATGTGGTGGGATCAGTTTGTGCAGGTGCAACACATTAGAGAGAAAGAGGTCACTTGGAAGGAATTTAAGAGGCATTTTGAGAAGAAATACCTGACTAAAAGATACTATGACAGAAAGATGAAGGAGTTCTTCAAAGTCAAGTTGGGCAGTATGACCATGGATGAGTATGAACAAAGTTTTCTGGAACTAGTGAAGTATGTTCCATTTATCAAAGACGAGGCTGTCAAGATTCAGAGGTACCTGAGTGGACTGCCACCTTCCATTGGAGACAAGATTCAATATGATGATCCTAAGACTATGGAAGAAACAATAAGATGGGCGAAATGCTTATACGAACAACAAAGAGAAAATCCTACCTTTCGGAAGGCTTGGGAGGACTAGAAGAGGATTAAGAAGGAACAGAGGCAGAAGGGAGACAAGCCTTCCTTTTTTCGAAATAGTCTCTAGCGACAGCCATCGTTTAGAGAGCCGAGAAGGACCAAAGAGGGTGCACAAAGACAGAGACTGACACCCATTCAGTGTTGGGGCTATCAAGGAAACCACAAGTACAGATATTGTCCCCATAAAAATGGTAAGGAAAGAACTGTACATACTGTTAAGCAAGCTGAAACAGTGGAGGATATGGGCAGCATAATGTCGAGGATCTATGCAGCCCTGGACAACAAGCAAGCAGCAGAATTTCAATCGCACATGATTGAAGTGGAAGGTATGATTAACAACCGACCCCTTGTTATTTTAATTAATTCAGGGGCTAGCCATAGTTATATAGATCCTAGAGTGATGGAAAGTTTGTGTCTAACGAGGATAAAACATGAGAAGTCTTGGTTAGTACAGTTGGCCACAGGGACCAAGAGGAAGGTCACTGAATTGGTTAAGTCCTGTTCGGTGGACATGAAAGAAATGAGCACTAAGGCTAAATTGAACATTCTACCTTTAGGCTCCTATGATTTCTTAATTGGGATGGATTGGTTGGACCAGCACCATGCCCTTATGGATTGTCATAAAAAGAGATTCACATGTCTAGACGAAGAGGGAAATCAGGTAACAGTTCAAGGAATTCCCAAAGCCGTGGCTGTTAGAGAAATCTCAGCCATGCAGTTGAAGAAATTTTACCGGAAAGGCTGTCAATTATTTGCAGCCTGGGTGGAAGAAGTATTCCAAAATGTGGTCTCGAATCTGGAATACCATAGAGTGCTCAAAGAGTTTGAGGACATGTTTCAGGAGGTTCCTGGACTACCTCCGAAGAGGGACATTGACTTTTCTATAAATCTAATGCTTGGATCAGCTCCAGTTTCGAAAGCTCCTCATAGAATGAGTACACCAGAGCTGAAAGAGTTGCAATTGCAGCTCGAAGAGCTACTAAAGAAAGGTTACATTCATCCCAGTGTGTCACCATGGGGAGCCACAGTCCTATTTGTGAAGAAGAAAGATGGGACGTTGAAGTTGTGCATTGATTTTTGGCAGTTGAATAAAGTCACTGTCAAGAACAAATATCCTCTGCCAAGGATCGATGATGTTTTTGATCAGTTGAAGGATGAGAAAGTATTTTTTAAAATAGATCTTCGATCTGGATATCATCAAGTGAGGATAAAAGATGAAGACATCAGCAAGACTGCCTTTAGAATAAGGTATGGTCACTATGAATTTACAGTGGGGCCGTTTGGACTGTCCAACGCGCCTGCTGTCTTCATGTGCTTAATGAATGGAGTGTTTAGAAATTATGTGGACAAGTTTGTCATAGTCTTCGTAGACGATATCTTGGTTCATTCCCAGATAGAGGAAGAACATGAATGTTTTCTCTGTGTATTAATGTTATTCTTATGAATGTTTTCTTCCTGTCATACATTTTATTTTATATGTTGTGTATGTGATTTCATGGTTGAATTGAAGTCTGAGAGAGTGAGTGAATGAGTTTCAATTGTTTCTCTAATTGAGCCAGAGAATTCCTGCAAGGAGTGCAGTCGAATTGTGCACAAGGAGTGCGTCGACGGAAGGTTTCAATTAGGGATAACGTTTGTTCTCATTCATCTCAAAAGTGCAGTTAGGCACAGTTCCATGCAAGGAGTGTGCAGGGCAGGGAGAAGTCTCAAAGTTGCGATTCTGAGCAGGATATTGAAAGACTGCTGCTGCAGGAGTGCGCAGAGTCAAGTGCCTTCAACACTTAGACGTTGTTAAAGATTTTCCGCAAGGAGTGCACGCAAGAAGTTCTCAAAAAGACTTGAGAAGTCGAGAACAAGCTCAGGAGGAGTAGGCCTTTTAATTCGTCGAAGGATTGCACAGAGAGGTTGTGCATCAAAGCATTCGAGCAGGCGTTGAAGACCCGTGTGCAGGTGAACAAGTCTTGTGGAGAGACACTTCTTTATTTCGTGTATTCCATAAGGAAGAACGGATGGTCGAAATCCCTTAAGGATATTTTACGAAAGTTCCATGGACCGTCCGATCTCATGGAGGTGCAAGGAGGTTATGGCGAAAGAGTCTGAAGATTTCTGAGCTTAGAAAGGGAAGAGAGTTGATCCAAGCTAGCCAGGGCCATTGGATTGTTCGCGAGATCACCTATCGGGATCTCGTGGGAAAAGTGTCGAAGATTTTGGAACGGAAATCACGAGTCTGGGAGATTTGTTGAGGAGCTTGGTGACAGAGCACCATAGCAGCTAGGATAGCATATTACCACAGGCATAGTTTGCATACAACGACTTAGTGAACAGGCGCACAAGAAAAATTCCATTTCAGGTTGTATATGGCATGCAGCCGAGAGGAATTTATGAACTGCGAGATTCAGAACAGACTGTGACTAGCAGCGCTAGTGCAGAAGAATTCACTGAGGTGATGAAGGAACTTCATAGCAAGGTGAAGCAGCGAATGATAGATTCAAATCAGGAGTATAAGCGCAGAGCAGATCAGCATCGAAGACAACTTCAATTTGAAGTTGGTGATATGGTTCTGACACACTTGAGGAAGGAAAGGTTCCCGAGGGGATCATACAATAAGCTGAAAATGAAGAAAATCGGGCCATGCAGGGTCTTGAGAAAATTCAGAGAAAATGCTTATGAGATTGAGTTGTCGGATGGCATCAGGATATCTCTCATATTCAATATCGTAGATTTATACCCGTACAGAGCTGGAGAAGCAGAGAATTGAACCGAGGAACCAGTGATCCAGTGGGCGAAGTAGATGTCGATTGCAGAAAAACCACAGATGGAATGCATACTAGACAAGAGAGTGGGTAAAAAGACCAGAAGAAAGGAATACTATGAGTACCTGGTCAAGTGGAATATTCTAGTTGGGAGACTGAGGTAGTGATACAGAAGCATGGACAGACCATGCAGGAGCTCATGGACAAGAGCGCATGAAAATTTTGCAGCCGAGGAGTATGATGCAGGAGCATCACCAACTCATCAAGCGAGCCAACACGACGGCGGGAGACATCAAGATAAGCCAGCACAAAATTTTGAAAACACTTTGGGAATGTTGCACAAGTATTTAATGAAGCCATTTATAAGGGCGCATTTTGTATATTGTAATGAACCTTGAGCGGATAGCTCTCGTCCTTATGTAGATAGACGACATTTATTTTAGTTAATGCTGGTAGGTAGATTTTAATTGTAGATTGGATAGCTTTAGAGTCTAAGAGGGAAAATGGATATAGACACCCTCATTGTATTATTGTAACATTATCCAACATTCAAGAAGAGAAGAGCAAGTAGAGAGTTGTGTGAAGAACACCCATGTATAGATATTGAATTAATAGAAGAAAGCTTTGATTCAAATCCATGGTTATGTGTCTATTCTCTGTGTATTAATGTTATGCTCATGAATGTTTGCTTCCTTTCATACATTTTCTTTTATATGTTGTGTATGTGATTTCATGGTTGAATTGAAGTCTGAGAGAGTGAGTGAATGAGTTTCAATTGTTTCTCTAATTGAGCCAGAGAATTCCTGCAAGGAGTGCAGTCGAATTGTGCGCAAGGAGTGCGTCGACGGAAGGTTTCAATTAGGGATAACCTTTGTTCTCATTCATATCAAAAGTGCAGTTAGGCACAGTGTTGTGCAAGGAGTGCACAGGCCAGGGATAAGTCTTAGAGTTGCGATTCTGAGCAGGATATTGAAAGACTTCTGCTGCAGGAGTGCGCAGAGTCAAGTGCCTTCAACACTTAGACATTGTTGAAGATTTGCCACAAGGAGTGCGCACAAGAAGTTCTCAAAAAGGCTTGAGAAGTTGAGAACAACCTCGGGAGGAGTAGGCCTTCGAATTCTTCAAAGGATTGCACAGAGAGGTTGTGAATCAAAGTGTTAGAGCAGGCGTTGAAGACCCGTGTGTAGGTGAACAAGTCTCGTGGAGATACACTTCTTTATTTCATGGATTCCATAAGGAAAAACGGAGTGTCGAAATTCCTTGAGGAGATTTTGAAAAAGTTTCGTGGACCGTCAGATCTCACGGAGGTGCAAGGAGGTTACGGCGGAAGCGTCCGAAGATTTTCGAGCTCAGGAAGGGCAAAGCGTTGATCCAAGCTAGACAGGGCCATTGGATTGTTCGCGAGATCGCCTATCGGGATCTCGTGAAAAAAGTGTCGAAGATTTGGCAACGGAAATCGCGAAGTGACGAGACGCGATATCTTGATGCTTGCATAGACATTGTGTTCCACAAGGAGTCGGAGAAGTGGAAGACAGGTGACAGAGATCGAGAGATCTCGCGAACTCGGAAGTTTGCAGGGTGAGATCCCAAGTATTGGGTACTCCAAGTCATGAAGGCGCGAGGTCACGAGTAGCGAAAGTGCGATAGGATCGTATCGACGTTTTGGTGCATCGGGTATCGGGAGTTGGAAACCCGAGAGCTTGATATCGCGAGTAGCGAAGTCATGATAGAGCCGAAGCCGTGATAGAGCAGAAGTCTCGACGGGGGAAAAGTTTGTGATTTGACTGGCTATTGGGTTTCGGGAAATCCAGAGCCCAGCGATCAACTGAGAAATCGTGAAACCGTGAGTTTTGATTTCCTAATAAGTGTACAAAGGGAAGTCACGCAGAAGAGAATCTGTGGGTGCACATTTCCTGATAGGGAAATAGAAGGACCTTAGAGTTCGTGACTTGGAGTACCCAATACTTTGTCTCTCACCCTGCGAACTTCTGAGTTCGTGAGATATCTCAATCTCTGCCACCTGTCTTCCACTTCTCCGAGTCCTTGTGGCCCACAATGTCTAAGCAACCGTTGAGATATCGCGTCTCGCGACTTCGCGATTTCCGTTTCCAAATCTTCGACACTTTTCTCACGAGATCCCGATAGGTGATCTCGTGAAAAATACAATGGCCCTGGCTCTCTTGGATCAAAGCTCTACCCTTTCTGAGCTCGGAAATCTTCGGACGCTTTCGCCGTAACCTCCTTGCACCTCCGTGAGATCCGATGGTCCATGAAACTTTCGCAAAATCTCCTCAAGGTATTTCGACCATCCAATCTTCATTATGGAATCCACGAAATAAAGAATTGTCTCTCCACGAGACTTGTTCACCTGCGCACGGGTCTTCAACGCCTGCTTGAATGCTTTGATGCACAACCTCTCTGTGCAATCCTTCGACGAATTCGAAGGCCTACTCCTCTTGAGCTTGTTCTCGACTTCTCAAGTCTTTTTGAGAACTTCCTCTGCGCACTCCTTGTGGAAAATCTTCAACAAGGTCTAAGTGTTGAAGGCACTTGACTCTGCGCACTCCTGCAGCAGCAGTCTTTCAATATCCTGCTCAGAATCGCAACTTTGAGACTTCTCCCTGGCCTGCGCACTCCTTGCATGGAATTGTGCCTAACTGCACTTTTGAGATGAATGAGAACAAAGGTTATCCCTAATTGAAACCTTCCTTCGACGCACTCCTTGCGGACAATTCGACTACACTCCTTGCAGGAATTCTCTGGCTCAATTAGAGAAACAATTGAAACTCATTCACTCACTCTCTCAGACTTCAATTCAACCATGAAATCACATACACAACATATAAAAGCAAATGTATGACAGGAAGCAAACATTCATGAGCATAACATTAATACACAGAGAATAGACACATAACCATGGATTTGAATCAAAGATTTCTTCTATTAATTCAATATCTGTACATGGGTGTTCTTCACACAACTCTCTGCTTGCTCTTCTCTTCTTGAATATTGGATAATGTTACAATAATAAAATGAGGGTGTATATATATGTTTTCCCTCTTGGACTCTAAAGCTATCAAATCTACAATTAAAATCTACCTACCAACATTAACTAAAATAAATGTCGTCTATCTACCTAAGGACGAGAGCTATCCACTCAAGGTCCATTACAATATACAAAGTGTGCCTTTATAAATGGCTTCATTAAATACTTGGGCAACATTCCCAAAGTGTTTTCAAAATTTTGTGTTGGCTTATCTAGCTGTCTCCCGCGGTCGCGCTGGGTTGCTTGATGAGTTGGCGATGCTCCTGCATCATTGAATCATGCTGCTTGCTTGATCTGGGCAATCCTGTGATAAAATCCATTGTTACCACGTCCCATTTCCACTCAGGAATAGGTAAAGGCTGCAACAACGTTGCTGGTTGTCGATGCTCAGCCTTAACCTTTTGGCACTCCATACATCTGGCGATGTATTCCGTGATTTCTTTCTTCAAACTCGGCAAAAAATAATGGCTTTCGACTACTTCCATAGTCTTTTGATATCCAGGATGACTAGCATGAGTCATGTTATGCATTTCTTTTAGAATTGCCAACTTCAATTCTCGGTCATTAGGTACATACACTCTGTTTTTATACAGAAGTAAACTATCAGTTCCCAAGGTGTAACTTTCCTTGGTCTGTGGTCTCTCACGCTGCTGTAGCTTTGCTACAAGACTTTTGTACTACAAATCAGCCCTTGCAGCTTCCAAAATTCTATCTTTCATCTCAGTCTGGTACATGCTAATGGCTGTAGCATGTAATTCGTGCACTTTTCTGCTGAGTGCATCGACCACCTTATTTTCTTTCCCTTTGATATGCTTGATATCAAAGTCATATTCGCACAGAAACTCCATCCATCTGATTTTCTTGGCGTTTAAGGGCAGTTGATCAAACAAATACTTCAGACCGTTATGGTCTGTTCTCAACTCGAATCTCTTGCCCATGAGGTATTGTCTCCATTTCCTCAAGACGTGGACGATTGCTGCCAGCTCTAAATCATGAGTGGCATAGTTCTTCTCATGTTCCTTCAACTTTTGGGATTCATAGCAAATTACAAATCTTTCTTGGCTAAGAACTCCTCCCAGCCCCTCCTTACACGCATCTGTGCATACTACATAATCCATGTTTGGATCTTCAAACCTTAGGATTGGAGCACTAGTGAGAAGTTGCTTTAGTCGCTGGAAGCTGCTCTCACATTCATCAGTCCACTGAAAGTTCTTCTCCTTCCTTTGCAAGGAAGTGATAACATGTGCTATCCTTGAGAATCTGGCTATGAACCTCCTATAATATCCTGCCAGACCCATAAAAGATCTAACTTCCACCACATTTCTTGGCGCTGGCCATTCTCGAATGGCTTGCACCTTCTCATGATCCACAACGATTCCCTCCTCTGATATAATGTGTCCCAAGTAATGGATCTACTTTTGGTAAAATGAGCACTTGCTCAGTTTTGCGTACAGCTGGTGTTCTCTCAACACTTGTAGCACCATTCTAAGGTGTTGTTCATGTTCTTCCCCTATCTGGGAATACACCAAGATATCGTCTAAGAAGACTATGACAAACTTGTCCAGATAATTTCTAAACACTCCATTCATTAAGCACATGAAGACAGTAGGCGCGTTGGACAGTCCAAACGGCACCACTGTAAATTCATAGTGACTGTACCTTGTTCTAAAGGTGGTTTTGCTGATGTCTTCATCTTTTATCCTCACTTGATGATATCCAGATCGAAGATATATTTTAAAAAATACTTTTGCATCCTTCAACTGATCAAAAAGATCATTGATCCTTGGAACAGGATATTTGTTCCTGACAGTGACTTTATTCAACTGCCGAAAATCAATGCATAGCCTCAACGTCCCATCTTTCTTCTTCACGAATAAGACTATGAATCCCCATGGTGACACATTGGGATGAATGTAACCTTTCTTTAGTAGCTCTTTGAGCTACAATTGCAACTCTTTCAGCTCTGGTGTACTCATTCTATAAGGAGCTTTCGAAACTGGAGCTGCTCCAGGCATTAGATTTATAGAAAAGTCAATGTCCCTCTTCGGAGGTACTCCAGGCACCTCCTAAAACACGTCCTCAAACTCTTTGAGCACTTTGTGGTCTTCCAGATTCGAGACCACAGTTTGGAATACTTCTTCCACCTAGGCTGCAAATAATTGACAGCCTTTCTGGTAACATTTCTTCAACTGCATGGCTGAGATTTCTCTAACAGCCACGGCTCTGGGAATTCCTTGAACTGTTACCTAGTTTCCCTCTTCATCCAGACATGTGAATATCTTGTTATGGCAATCCATAAAGGCATGGTGCTGGTCCAACCAATCCATCCCAATTAAGCAATCATAGGAGCCTAAAGGTATAATGTTCAATTCAGCCTTGGTGCTCATTCCTTTCATGTCCACCAAACAGAACTTAAACAATTCAGTGACCTTCCTCTTGGTCCCTGTGGCCAACTGCACTAACCAAGACTTCTCATGTTTTCTCCTCGTTAGACACAAACTTTCCACCACTCTAGGATCTACATAACTATGGCTAGCCCCCGAATCAATTAAAATAACAAGGGGTTAGTTGTTAATCATACCTTCCACTTCAATCATGTGCGATTGAAATTCTGCTTGCTTGTTGTCCAGGGCTGCGTATATCCTCGACATTCTGCTACCCATATCCTCCACTATTTTAGCTTGCTGAACAGTATGTACAGTTCTCGCCTTACCATTTTTACGGGGACAATCTCTGTACTTATGGTTTCCTTGACAGCCCCAACACTGAATGGGCGTCAGTCTCTGTCTTTGTGCACCCTCTTTGGTCCTTCTCGGCTCTCTAAACGATGGCTGTCCCTAGCGACTATTTCAGAAAAAGGAAGGCTTGTCTCCCTTCTACCTCTGTTCCTTCTTAATCCTCTTCTGGTCCTCCCAAGCCTTCTGAAAGTTAGGCTTTTCTCTTTGTTGTTCGTATAAGCATTTTTCCCTTCTTATTGTTTCTTCCATAGTCTTAGGATCATCATATTGAATCTTGTCTCCAATGGAAGGTGGCAGTCTACTCAGGTACCTCTGAATCTTGATAGCCTCGTCTTTGATAAATGGAACATACTTCAGCAGTTCTAGAAAACTTCGTTCATACTCATCCATGGTCATACTGCCCAACTTGAGTTCGAAGAACTCCTTCATCTTTCTGTCATAGTATCTTTTAGTCAGGTATTTCTTCTCGAAATGCCTCTTAAATTGCTTCCAAGTGACCTCTTTCTCTCTGATGTGTTGCACCTGCACAAACTGATCCCACCACATGGATGCTTTTCCTTTCAGTTGGTACATTGCAATTCTTCCTTCTGCATGGGTGGAATAATTCTGCAATTGGAAGTATTTCTTCATGCCAAGCAACCATGTCTCGGCATCTTCTTCCCTCTTATGTTCTCCATCGAATGCTGGAAGCTTAATCTTGTTCATCTCTCCTTTCAATTCCTCCTTTCCTGATTTCCGATATTTTCTGGTAGGTGACAGGCTTGAACTACTATGTGTCTTACTGTCAGAATGTCTTTGGGAGCGACTAAGATGTCGGCTACCACTCCTCGACCTACTTCTTCTCCCATAGGTTCTGTGACTCTTCGTCGTACTCGAGTCTCTTCCTTTCTCGAGTTTCTTCTCTATTCTTTCCAGACTCTTCAAAAAATTTAAGTTTAGGGCACCCTGCCGATCTCTGACTTTCATGAGATTTCGGCTATCATCTCGGCAAGCCTTGGCCTCTCTTTGCAATCCTTCAAGGATTTTCATTATGTGTTCTTCCTTATCCTTCTCCTTTCAATGCCCATTGGAATTCGATCCTTTGACTCCCAAGTTAACATCCTTTCCTTTCTGTTTGTCTTCTATTTCAGGGGTAGTCCGTACCTTTCCCCACTCTATACTCGGCATTGGTTAACTGGAGTACGGCCCTCCGTTAACTCTGCACACACACTGTGCAATCAAATTTGAAATTTTTCAGGCCTTTTAAACCTTCACAAACAATCACAATATTCATAAACCAATTCGGACTAAATAAAAGACATTTCGTTTTAAACAAGTTTCTTGAACTGGAAGTATTAGGTATCTCTCCCATTTCTTTGCGTTTGAGGCAATTTTCGAATAGTTCTGGCACTCGTCAGTCTTCTGCAATCTAATACGTAGACGACTCGAATTTGTCGAGCCTTCGTCTCTTGACAATTCGTCATATTTGATAACCATCGATGTTTAATAAATTGTTTCAATTTCACGAATTGTCTGAGCTTAGTTCAGCTCTATGTTTTTCGGGTGTCCGAGACATCAATTTATGATATTTTGGGACTTTCAGGACTTCAAGTTTCAGGGTTTCATATTTTTCGAGTTTCTGATACCAAATTGTAACACCCTTTGTGCGCTAGCCCTCCTAGCTAGGCTTTGGTCCACGTGGCTGCTACCATATGACCTCAGTCAAACCTCTGCATCGGAGTTTTGGAGTTTTCGATTTCAAAATACAATCGTCCCCAAGACTCGTGATTCTCCGATTCCCGACACGCCTTATCTTCAGCTAGCCCTCCTAGCTATAGCTTCCGACCAATGTGACCATCACCCTATGAACACAACCTTACCCCTCGGGGTTTCTTGGTTTGTGATGCCAAGATGCATACGCCTACAGAATTCCTGACTCCTCGAATTCTGACTCTCTCTGTCGTGCTGATAGCTGGTCTCCACTATGGCACTGTGCTCAGCTCTGATGTGCTGACAGTTATCCCCCACTCATCGAGGTTTCATGTTTTGTGATTCCAAAGTGCATAAACCCCACGTCCACGGGATTCCTGATATCTTGATGGACCAAACGTCGATGGATGGCTTCCTTATCGGGACTTTTCCCAATGGCGTCGATGGTTGCCACACTTCCCTTATCTGACGGACGGTCCTGATTTCTCCGGGTTTTCGCAACTTGTAATGTCCCGAGTTTCTTGTCCTTAGGAACTCTGATACACTGATTTCCCGATGCGCCAAATTGTCGACGGGCGCTCGGTCTCTGCCATATGTCTCTCTCCAATGGACGGCTCCAGATCTCATCGGATCTTTCACCTCTAGTCTTGGAGTTTTATCCTTCGGACATCTCCCAATAGATCCTAAGGTTCTAACACCATTGGTGTAGAGATTTGTCTCCCCATGTCCATAACCGACACCGGCTGCAGTTTCACTGCACCGCTAAACCTCCTGAGCTCGTAAGTGCAGTCAAGAAACTACTTGACACTCTGGAACAACCCAAGGTCCAAAATTGGCCATTCCAGGCCCCAATTTCTCTTCACCTTTTCGGTCCAAAGATCGCCCCACTGGCCCATCTAGGCTCAGCATCGAAACCTTCGCTCTGATACCAATTTGTAGTGTACCTTTTTGTTCACCCAGAGCTTAGAACGCACTATGTAACAATCTATACACACTTGCGTTGGAATTACATAACATGTACAGTCCAGTATATACTCCGCATGTAATTAACAGTAATTAAACACGTTTAAGTCTCAGAGTAAAAACATATAATTTTATTGCTACGAATAAACAATCCATAACATTCCATAATAATTCATATACACAGCGGAATCATGATAATATATATAGCACAATCATGTATAAATGTGATAAGAACATAATTAGATACTTATCTTGTAACAGTGGTGAAATCCACCATCCAAGTGTAGGCCTCCCACGAACCTCCCAGCCTTAGACCACACTGCTCATCATCTCAACAGTGGATCACCCCCGAGCTGGGACCAAGCTCCACCCCAAGGCAAGGAAACCTAGGCTAGGCTGAGGTTACAAGGAAACAACATAGAAATATTTGGAAGGATTCTTCCCCAAAGATGCCATCTTATGCCCACTACTACCAGGCTCTCATTCCCCACATGCCTATTCCGCCCGGGAGTATACACCTTCACACGCACAGTCCATCGGAGCTAACCTCCCTCTCTGGGTCTCGGCAACAGGCCGGATCAGGAAGTCTCTGAGCCCGTAGCTGGTGCTAGGCACTCTCTGGATAAAACCCCTTCCCAACAAACTCTTTCACCTGAAAAGAGTTGCTCACAGGCCTGACAACCTGCCTCTTCCAACCACAGTTGCCTCCCTCACCAGAAGAGAGGTCATATACAAGCTTAGCACAAAGCTTCCTCTCGCCATCATGCCATGCGCAGTCCAGCGCAATGGTCAATTGGGAAAAATAGACACGCGCTTCCCAAATAGGTTCGACAATCATAGGATAGTCTCCTCGCTTTGGTTTCGGGATTGTACGAGGGTATTCTTGCAGAGGTCGCCCTAGTTCACGCTCAGACGGTCGGGTTGAATGGAGAAGATCCCCCTCACACGGTTCATATCGGCTATTATATTCACATGCACCAGGGTTGACACTTGTCACCCTGGGAAATGCATGCGTTCCCATCGCATGCATCCCTTTTGCACGTTTTTCCTTGCTAGGAACTTAGGATAAAATAAAATACACATGTCTTTTGGGAAATAATATTAAAATATTATACCTAGGCTTAATCCCCCTAGGTTTGGGCCCTAGGCTCAACACTCAGCCCCTTTTCCCACCTTCCAACCCCTAATCCCTTGCCCACTCTATAGATGCTCAGTCCCTCTTCACTCATTCATCGTGGTCGGTATACACCTGGCGGTGTTTTATATTTTATTAATCATTATGCATACATACAAGTACATCAACAGGCTCCTGGCCTTCAACACTTAGGATCCATGGCCTAACAAACACATAAGCCTACCAGCTTATACAAAACATGGCTCACTAGCCTATAGACATGTTTACAATTCATTTCATATATCATGATTTGCAACGGGGCTTGGCCTTGGGGACACTACAATCCCCCTCCCCTTATTTATGCACTATCCTCAGTGCAACTTACATGGTCTCTGCAAGTCTTTCAAAATTTTCAAAAAGATGCGGGTACTCTGCCCGCATTACTTTTTCATGCTCCCATGTCGCATCTTCAGGACCGTACCAGGTCCACTGGACCTTTACAAGCCCTATAGCTCAATTCCGGAGCTGTTTGCTTTTCTTGTCCAATATGCGCACAGGATGCACTTGCAAGACACCTTCTGGTTCCACCTGAATCACAGTCCAATCGATAACATGATTAGCATCAGGTACATATTTCTTAAGTAGTGAAACATGAAACACATTATGTACATTCATAGATGCAGGTAATGCAAGCATGTGTGCAACTGGCTCAATCCTTTCCAGGATCTCAAATGGCCCACAAAATCTTGCTGCCAACTTGGCGCAACTTCCCAGCTTCAAGGAACTCCTGTTAGTTTTCACTTTCAGGAAAACATGGTCACCCACTTTGAATTCTCTATGGGTTCTGTTACTATCAACGTAACGTTTCTACCTGTCCTGAGCAGCTTTCAGATTCTGTTTGATTTTTATCATTTGATCTTCCATCTCTTTGTGTAGTTTAGGTCCAACTACTACTCTGTCAGCTGGATTATCCCAACTCACTGGAGTGTTTCACTTTCTTCCATAAAGTGCTTCGAATGGGCTCATCTTCAGAGATGTATGATACCCATTATTGTAGGTGAATTCTACCAAATGCAGGTAGTCTTCCCACCTTGTTGGTTTATCCATCACATACATTCTCAGCATGTCTTCGATTACTCTGTTTACTCTCTTTGTCTGTCCATCAGGCTCAGGATGATATATTTTCAAAAATACTTTCGCATCCTTCAACTGATCAAAAAGATCATCGATCCTTGGAAGAGGATATTTGTTCTTGACAGTGACTTTATTCAACTGCCAAATATCAATGCATAGCCTCAACGTCCCATCTTTCTTCTTCACGAATAAGACTACGGCTCCCCATGGTGACACACTGGGATGAATGTAACCTTTCTTTAGTAGCTCTTTGAGCTGCAATTGCAACTCTTTCAGCTCTGGTGTACTCATTCTATAAGGAGCTTTCGAAACTGGAGCTGCTCCAGGCATTAGATTTATAGAAAAGTCAATGTCCCTCTTCGGAGGTAGTCTAGGCACCTCCTAAAACACATCCTCAAACTCTTTGAGCACTTTGTGGTCTTCCAAATTCGAGACCACAGTTTGGAATACTTCTTCCACCTAGGCTGAAAATAATTGACATCCTTTCTGGTAACATTTCTTCAACTGCATGGCTGAGATTTCTCTAACAGCCACGGCTCTGGGAATTCCTTGAACTATTACCTGGTTTCCCTCTTCGTCTAGACATGTGAATCTCTTGTTACGGCAATCCAGAAGGGCATGGTGTTGGTCCAACCAATCCATCCCAATTAAGCAATCATAGGATCCTAAAGGTATAATGTTCAATTCAGCCTTAGTGACCTTCCTCTTGGTCCCTGTGGCCAACTGCACTAACCAAGACTTCTCATGTTTTCTCCTCGTTAGACGCAAACTTTCCACCACTCTAGGATCTACATAACTATGGCTATCCCCTGAATCAATTAAAATAACAAGGGGTCGGTTGTTAATCATACCTTCCACTTCAATCATGTGCGATTGAAATTATGCTTGCTTGTTGTCGAGGGCTGCGTAGATCCTCGACATTCTGCTGCCCATATCCTCCACTGTTTTAGCTTGCTGAACAGTATGTAGCGAGGTTGATATCATGAGTAGCGAAGTTGCGATAGAGAAAAGTCGCGATAGAGTCGAAGCCGCGATAGAGCAGAAGTCCCGACGGGGGAAAAGTCAGCGATTTGATTGGCTATCAGGTCTCAGGAAATTGAGAGCCCAGCGATCAACCGAGAACTCGTGAAACTGTGAGTTCCGATTTCCCGATAAGTGTACAAAGGGAATTCGTGCAGAAGAGAATTTGTGGGTGCAGATTTCCCGATGGGGAAATAGAAGGACCTTAGAGTTCTTCAGGCCGAGGAGAAGAATATACTGTGAAAGCGACGTGCCAGTGAGGGTACGGCTACGTCAGGAGTGGTATCAGAGCATAGGAAATTCTTTGCTTTCTATAGCAGAGAAGAGAAATTCACCATGCCGCCCAGAAGAGAAAGACAATCACCTGACCCAGAGGACAGGGAGGTGAGAAGAAGAGGCAGGCCAGCAGGAAATCCAGAAATGGAGACAGGTGCGTGATCTCCGAGCAAGACTTGAGGAGATGGAGACGGCGCAGAGATGCACATCTAGTGCAGAGGATCTTAGTGATTCTAACAGTGAGATTGAGGCTGAACGTGAGGAGGAAGTTGCAGCCGAAGATGCATCAACTGAGCGGTTGATTAAAGCTATTTCACGGATGGGTGTGAAAGACAAAATGGACATTCCCGTCTACAAAGGGAATTTGGATGCAGAAGAGCTACTAGACTGGATTAGAGCTCTCGACACCTTCTTCGACTATGAGGATATTGAAGAGGATAAGAAGGTCAGACATGCTATTACGCGCTTGAAAGGACATGCAGCATTGTGGTGGACAAATTACCTCATTCGTTGCCACCGATGAGAAGTGTGAATCATCACATAGATCTCATACCAGGAGCTAATTTGCCAAACAAAGCTACGTACAGGTTAACGCCGCAAGAGAATGAGGAGTTCAAGAGGCAGGTCCAGGAGTTGTTGGACAATGGATTAGTTAGGGAAAGCTTGAGCCCATGTGTTGTTCCGACAGTGCTCAGTCCGAAGAAAGATGGAGGCTGGAGAATGTGTACCGACTCAAGAGAGATCAACAAGATAACTGTCAGGTATAGATTTCCACTACCGAGAATGGATGATCTGATGGATTGCCTGAGTGGGGAAAATTATTTTTCAAAAATAGATTTGAAAAGTGGATATCACCAGATTCACATGAGAGAAGGCGATGAGTGGAAGACAGCCTTCAAGACAAACGAAGGTTTGTACGAATGGCTAGTCATGCCGTTTGGTTTGACAAGCGCGTCGAGTACTTTTATGAGGTTGATGAATGAAGTCCTAAGGGAATTCATCGGGAAATTTGTTGTCATATATCTGGATGATATACTGATCTTCAGTAAGACGAAGGCTGAACACCTGAAGCATTTGGCCATTGTGATGAAGAGGCTACAGCAGGAGAAGTTGTTCATCAACATGAAGAAATCTTCATTTATGAAGATGGAACTCGTTTATTTGGGTTTTGTTATTTCAGCGAATGAAATGAGGATGGATCCAAGTAAAGTGGAGGTAATTAAGAATTGGCCATCACCGAGAAATGTTTTCGAGGTAAGAAGTTTTCATGGTTTGGCTAGTTTCTACCTAAAATTCATCAGGAATTTCAGTCGGATTAGTGCAGCGATGATGGATACAGTGAAGAAGAGACATAAGTCTTTTCATTGGACAGCAGAGGCTGAGAAGAGCTTCAATCTATTGAAGTGGAAGATTACAGAACAACCGGTTTTGGTGTTACCGGATTTCCAGAAGACATTTCAGGTGAAATGTGATGCAAGTGGGTTTTCCATAGGAGTGGTCTTGAGTCAAGAAGATAGACCAGTTGCATATTTCAGCGAGAAGCTGGATGAAGCAAAGATGAAATACTCCACGTATGATAAAGAATTTTATGCTATCATACAGGCATTGAAGAAGTGGAGGCATTACTTGATACCGAAGGAATTTATATTGTATAGTGATAATCATGCACTACAGTTTGTGACTCAACAAGAGAAGTTGAATCAAAAACATGCAAAATGGGTAGAGTATATGCAGAATTTCACAATTGTGATTAAGCATATTTCAGGTACTGCTAACAAAGTGGATGATTCTTTGATCAGGAAGTGTTTGTTGCTACAGGAATTCTGAGTCAAAAAATTGGGTTTTGAAAATCTCAAGGACATGTACGCAGGAGATGCGGATTTTGCAGAAGCGTATGAAGCAGCTGAGAATCTAGTTCTCAGAGATAGAATCCCTTGGATAGATTATATGATCCAGGAGGGATTGTTGTTTAGAGGCAATCAACTATGTATTCCAAATTGCTCCATGAGGGAGAACTTGCTAAAGGAAAATCACAGTGGTGGATTAGCAGGACACTTTGGCCATGACAAGACATTCGCGAAGCTGAATGAGTCTTACTTTTGGCCAGGAATGCGAGTAGATGTCAAGAGATTTGTTGACAAATGTAGAATTTGCCAGCATTCGAAGGGAAGAAAGAAGAATGCAGGTTTTTATCAGCCATTGCCCATACCAGAGACCATGGGAGGCGATAAGAATGGATTTTGTATTGGGTTTGCCGAGGACACAAAGAGGTCTTGATTCCATATTTATGGTGGTGGATAGGTTTTCTAAGATGGCACATTTCATTCCATGCCAGAAGACCAGCGATGTGACTCACATCGCAAATCTGTTTTTCAAGGAGGTCATTCGACTCCATGGATTGCCGAAAAGTATAGTTTCGAACAGAGACACCAAATTCATAGGGAATTTTTGGAGGACGCTATGGAAGAAGCTAGGAACTAACCTGGTGTTTAGTTCTGCTTATCATCCACAGACAGATGGGAAAATAGAGGTGGTGAACAGGAGTTTGGGAGATTTGCTGAGGAGCTTGGTGACAAAGCACCATAGCAACTGGGATAGCATATTACCACAGGTAGAGTTTGCATACAACGACTCAGTGAATAGGAGCACAGGAAAAATTCCATTTCAGTTTGTATATGGGATGCAGCTGAGAGGAATTTCTGAACTGCGAGATTCAGAACAGTCTGTGACTAGCAGCGCTAGTGCAGAAGAATTCGTTGAGGCGATGAAGGAACTTCACAGCAAGGTGAAGCAGCGACTGATAGATTCAAATAAGGAGTATAAGCGCAGAGCAGATCAACATCAGAGACAAATTCAGTTTGAAGTTGGTGATCTGGTTTGGGCACACTTGAGGAAGGAATGGTTCCCAAGGGGAACATACAATAAGCTGAAAATGAAGAAAATCGGGCCATGCAGGGTCTTGAGAAAATTCAGAGAAAATGCTTATGAGATTGAGTTGCCGGATGGCATTAGGATATCTCCGATATTCAATATAGTAGATTTATACCCATACAGGGCTGGAGAAGCAAAGAATGGAACCGAGGAACCAGTGATCCAGTGGGTGAAGAAGATGCCGATTGCAGAAAAACCACAGATCGAATGCATATTGGACAAGAGAATGGGTAAAAAGACCAGAAGAAAGGGATACTATGAGTACCTGGTCAAGTGCAAGAATCATCCAGTGGAAGATGCCAGCTGGGAGACTGAAGCAGTGATACATAAGCATGGACAAACCATTCAGGAGCTCATGGACAGGAGCCCATGAAAATTTTCAAGTCGAGGAGTATGATGCAGGAGCATCACCAACTCATCAAGCGAGCCAGTGCGACAGCGGGAGACAGCTGGATAAGCCAGCAAAAAATTTTGAAAACACTTTGGGAATGTGGCGCAAGTCTTTAATGAATCCATTTATAAAGGCGCACTTTGTATATTGTAATGGACCTTGAGTGGATAGCTCTCGTCCTTAGGTAGATAAACGACATTTATTTTAGTTAATGCTGGTAGGTAGATTTTAATTGTAGATTTGATAGCTTTAGAGTCCAAGAGGGAAAATGGATATAGACACCCTCATTGTATTATTGTAACATTATCCAACATTCAAGAAGAGAAGAGCAAGTAGAGATCTGTGTGAAGAACACCCATGTACAGATATTGAATTAATAGAAGAAAGCTTTGATTCAAATCCATGGTGATGTGTCTATTCTCTGTGTATTAATGTTATACTCATGAATGTTTGCTTCCTATCATACATTTCCTTTTATATGTTGTGTATGTGATTTCATGGTTGAATTGAAGTCTAAGAGAGTGATTGAATGAGTTTCAATTGTTTCTCTAATTGAGCCAAAGAATTCTTGCAAGGAGTGCAGTCGAATTGTCCGCAAGGAGTGCGTCGACGGAAGGTTTCAATTAGGGATAACCTTTGTTCTCATTCATCTCAAAAGTTCAGTTAGGCACAGTGCCATGCAAGGAGTGCGCTGGCTAGGGAGAAGTCTCAGAGTTGCAATTGTGAGCAGGATATTGAAAGACTACTGCTGCAGGAGTGCCCAGAGTCAAGTGCCTTCAACACTTAGACATTGTTGAAGATTTTCCGCAAGGAGTGCACGCAAGAAGTTCTCAAAAAGACTTGAGAAGTCGAGAACAAGCTCAAGAAGAGTAGGCCTTTGAATTCGTCGAAGGATTGCACAGAGAGGTTATGAATCAAATCGTTCGAGCAGGCGTTGAAGAGCCGTGCACAAGTGAACAAGTCTCATGGAGAGACACTTCTTTATTTCATGGATTCCATAATGAAGAACGAACGGTCGAAATCCCTTGAGGAGATTTTGCGAAAGTTCCGTGGACCGTCGGATCTTATGGAGGTGCAAGAAGGTTACGGTGGAAGCATCCGAAGATTTCCGAGCTCAGGAAGGGTAGAGTGTTGATCCAAGCTAGCCAAGGCCATTGGATTGATCGTGAGATCGCCTATCGGGATCTCGTGAGAAAAATGTCAAAGATTTGGCAACGAAAATCGTGAAGTCACGAGACGCGATATCTCGACGGTTGCATAGACATTGTGGGCCACAAGGAGTCGGAGAAGTGGAAGACAGGTTACAGAGATCGAGAGATCTCGCGAACTTAGAAGTTCACAGGGTGAGAACCCAAGAATTGGGTACTCCAAGTCACGAAGGCGTGAGGTCGCGAGTAGCGAAAGTGCGATAGGATCATATCCGCATTTCGATGCATCGGTTATTAGGAGTTGGAAACCTGAGAGATTTATATCGCTAGTAGCGAAGTTGCGATAGAGCGAAGTCACGATAGAGCCGAAGCCGTGATAGAGCAGAAGTCCCGACGAGGGAAAAGTTAGTGATTTGACTAGCTATTGGGTTTCAGGAAATCGAGAGCCCAGCGATCAACTGAGAAATCATGAAACCGCGAGTTTTGATTTCCTGATAAGTGTACAAAGGGAAGTCATGCAGAAGAGAATCTGTGGGTGCACATTTTCCGATAGGGAAATAGAAGGACCTTAGAGTTCTTCGGGTCGAGGAGAAGAAGATCCTGTGAAAGCGGCGTGCCAGTGAGGGTACGACTGCATCATTCAATCATGGTGGTGGTGGATAAGCTGACTAAAGCTACCGATTTTATTCCACTGAAAACCACCCACAGAGCAACAGATGTTGTTGATATCTTTTTAAAAGAAGTTACATGCTTGCATGGAATTCCTAAGACAATTGTGTCTGATAGGGACCCGAAATTCACTTTGAATTTCTGGAAAGGACTGTTCAAAGGATTCGGAATGAATCTAAACTTTAGTACAGCATATCATCCTGAGCCTGATGGATAGACAAAGAGAGTAAACAGAGTAATCGAACACATGATGAGAATGTATGTGATGGATAAACCATCAAGGTGGGAAGACTACCTGCATTTGGTAGAATTCGCCTACAATAATGGGTATCACACATCTCTGAAGATGAGCCCATTCGAAGCACTTTATGGAAGAAAGTGCAACACTCTAGTGAGCTGGGATAATCTAGCTGACAGAGTAGTAGTTGGACCTGAACTACTCAAAGAGATGGAAGATCAAATTATAAAAATCAAACAGAATCTAAAAGCTGCTCAGGACAAGAGGAAAAGTTACGCTGATAGTAACAAAACCCATAGAGAATTCAAAGTGGGTGACCATGTTTTCCTGAAAGTGAAAACTAACAGGAGTTCCCTAAAGCTGAGAAGTTGCGCCAAGTTGGTAGTAAGATTTTGTGGGCCATTTGAGATCCTGGGAAGGATTGGGCCAGTTGTATACATGCTTGCATTACCTGCATCAATGAATGTACATAATGTTTTTCATGTTTCACTACTTAAGAAATATGTACCTGATGCTAATCATGTTATCGATTGGACTATGATTCAGGTGGAACTAGAAGGTGTCTTGCAAGTGAATCCTGTGCACATATTGGACAGGAAAAGCAAACATCTCCAGAATCGAGCTATAGGTCTTGTAAAGGTCCAGTGGACCTGGTACAGTCCTAAAGATGCGACATGGGAGCATGAAGAAGTAACGCGGCTAGAGTACCCGCATCTTTTTGAAAATTTTGAAAGACTTGTAGAGACAGTGTAAGTTGCACTGAGGACAATGCATAAATAAGGGGAGGGGGATTGTAGTGTCCCCAAGGCCAAGCCCCATTGCAAATCATGATATATGAAATGAATTGTAAACATGTCTATAGGCTGGTGAGCCATGTTTTGTATAAGTTGGTAGGCTTATGTGTTTGTTAGGCCATGGATCCTAAGTGTTGAAGGCTAGGAGCCTGTTGATGTACTTGTATGTATGCAGAATGATTAATAAAATATAAAATACCACCAAGTGCAGACCGACCACAATGAATGAGTGAAGGGGGACTGAGCGTCCACAGAGTGGGCAAGGGATTAGGGGTTGGAAGGTGGTAAAAGGGGCCAAACCTAGGGGGCTTAAGCCTGGGTATAATATTTTAATATTATTTCCCAAAAGACATGTGTATTTTATTTTATCCTAAGTTCCTAGCAAAGGAAAACGTGCAAAAGGGATGCATGTGATGGGAACGCATGCATTTCACAGGGTGACAAGTGTCAACCCTAGTGCATGCAAATATAATAGCTGAGATGAACCGTGTGAGGGGGATCTTCTCCATTCGACCCGACCATCTGAGCGTGAACCAGGGAAACCTCTGCAAGAATACCCTCATACAATCTTGAAACCAAAGCGAGGAGACTATCCTATGATTGTCGAACCTGTTTGGGAAGCGCATGTCTATTTTTCCCAATTGACCGTTGCGGCCACGCTGTGCTGGACTACGCGTGGCATGCTGGCCAGAGGAAGCTTTGTGCTAAGCTTGTATATGACCTCTCTTCTGGTGAGGGAGGCGACCATGGTTGGAAGAGGCAGGTTGTTAGGCCTGTGAGCAACTCTTTCCAAGTAAAAGAGTTTGTTGGGAAAGGGTTTCATCCAGAGAGTGCCCAGCACCAGCTACAGGCTTAGAGACTTCCTGATCCGGCCTGTTTCCGAGACCCAAAGAGGGAGGTTAGCACCGATGGATTGTGCGTGTGAAGGTGTATACTCCCGGGCGGAACAGGCATGTGGGGAATGAGAGCCTGGTAGTAGTGGGTGTAAGATGGCATCTTTGGGGAAGAATCCTTCCGAATATTTCTGTGTTGTTTCCCTGTAACCTCAGCCTAGCCTAGGATTCCTTGCCTTGGGGTGGAGCTCGGTCCCAGCTCGGGGGTGATCCACTGTTGAGATGATGAGAAGTGTGGTCTAAGGCTGGGAGGTTCGTGGAAGGCCTGCACTTGGTTGGTGGATTTCACCAATGTTACAAGATAAGTATCTAATTATGTTCTTATCACATTTCCACATGATTGTGCTGTATATATTATCATGATTCCGCTGTGTATATGAATTATTATGGAATGTTATGGATTGTTTATTCGTAGCAGTAAAATTATATGTTTTTACTCTGAGACTTAAACATGTTTAATTACTGTTAATTGCATGTGGAGTATATACTGGACTGTATGTGTTATGTAATTCCAAAGCAAGTGTGTACAGATTGTTACATAGTGTGTTCTAAGCGCTGGGTGAACAAAAAGGTACACTACAAATTGGTATTAGAGTGAAGGTTTCCACGCTGAGCCTAGATGGGCCAGTGGGGTGGTCTTTGGACCAAAAATGTGAAGAGAAATTGGGGCCTGGAATGGATAATTTCAGACCTTGGGTTGTTCCAGAGTGTCAAGTAGTTGCTTGATTGCGCTTACAAGCTCAGGAGGTTTAGCGTTGCAGTGAAACTGCAGTCGGTGTGGGTTATGGCCACGGGGAGACAAGTCTCTACACCAATGGTGTTAGAACCTTAGGATTTGTTGGGAGATGTCTGAAGGATAAACCTCGAAGGCTAGAGGAGAAAGATCCGACGAGATCTGGAGCTGTCTGTTGGAGAGAGACACGTGGCAGAGAACGAGCGCCCGTCGACACTTTGGCGCATCGAGAAATCGGTGTATCAGACTTCCTAAGGACAAGAAACTCAGGACATCACAAGTCGTGAAAACCAGGAGAAATCGAGACCATCCGTCAGATAAGGGACCCGTGGCAACCATCGACGCCATTGGGAAAAGTCCCGATAAGGAAGCCATCCATCAACGTTTGGTCCATCGAGATATCGATAATTCCATGGACATGGGGTTTATGCACTTTGGAATCGTGAAACGTGAAACCTCGATGAGTGGGGGACAACTGTCAGCACATCGGAGCTGAGGACAGTGCCATAGTGGAGACCAGCTATCAGCACGACAGAGAGAGTCGAAATTCAAGGAGTCGAGAATTCTGTAGGCGTATGCATCTTGGCATCGCAAACCCCAAAACCCCGAGGGGTAAGGTTGTGGTCATAGGGTGATGGTCACATTGGCCGGAAGCTATAGCTAGGAGGGCTAGCTGAAGATAAGGCGCGTTGGGAATCGGAGAATCGCGAGTCTTGGGGACAATTGTATTTTGACATCGAAAACTCTGAAACTCCGATGCAGAGGTTTGATTGAGGTCATATGGTAGCGGTCACTTGGACCAGGGCCTAGCCAGGAGGGATAGCACACAAAGGGTGTTACAATTTGGTATCAGAAACTCAAAAACTATGAAACCCCGAAACTTGAAGTCCCGAAAGTCCCAAAATATCGGAAATTGAAGTCTCGGACACCCGAAAAACACAGAGCTGAACTAAGCTCAGACAATTCGTGAAATTGAAACACTTTATTAAACATCGATGGTTATGAAATATGATGAATTGTCAAGAGACGAAGGCTCGAAAAATTTGAGTCGTCTACGTATTAGATTGTAGAAGACTGACGAGTGCCAGAACTGTTTGGAAATTGCCTCAAACGCAAAGAAATGGGAGAGATACATAATACTTCTAGTTCAAGAAACTTGTTTAAAATGAAATATCTTTTATTTTGTCAGAACTCGTTTATGAATATTGTGGATTGTTTGTGAAGATTTAAAAGGCCTGACAAATTTCAAATTTGATTGCACAGTGTGTGTGCAGAGTTAATGGAGGGTCGTACTTCAGTTAACCAATGCTGAGTATGGAGTGGGGAAAGGTACGGTCTACCCCTAAAATAGAAGACGAATAGGAAGGAAAGGATGTTAATCTGGGAGTTGAAGGATCGAATTCCAATGGGCATGGAAAGGAGAAGGATAAGGAAGAACACATAATGAAAATCTTTGAAGGATTGCAAAGAGAGGCCAAGGCTCACCGAGATGATAGCCAAAAGATCATGAAAGTCAGAGATCGGCAAGGTGCCCTAAACTTAAAATTTTTGAAGAGTCTAGAAAGAATAGAGAAGAAACTCGAGAAAGGAAGAGACTCTAGTACGACGAAGAGTCACAGAACCCATGGGAGAAGAAGTAGGTCGACGAGTGGTAGCCGACATCTTAGTCACTCCCAAAGACATTTTGACAGTAAGACACACAGTAGTTCAAGCCCGTCACCTACCAGAAAATATCAGAAATTAGGAAGGGAGGAATTGAAAGGAGAGATGAACAAGATTAAGCCTCCAACATTCGATGGAGAGCATAAGAGGGAAGAAGATGTCGAGCCATGGTTTCTTGGCATGAAGAAATACTTCCAATTGCAGAATTATTCCACCCATGCAGAAGGAAGAATTGCAATGTACCAACTGAAAGGAAAAGCATCCATGTGGTGGGATCAGTTTGTGCAGGTGCAGCACATCAGAGAGAAAGAGGTCACTTGGAAGGAATTTAAGAGGCATTTCGAGAAGAAATACCTGACTAAAAGATACTATGACAGAAAGATGAAGGAGTTCTTCGAACTCAAGTTGGGCAGTATGACCATGGATGAGTATGAACAAAGTTTTCTGGAACTGCTGAAGTATGTTCCATTTATCAAAGACGAGGCTGTCAAGATTTAGAGGTACCTGAGTGGACTGCCACCTTCCATTGGAGACAAGATTCAATATGATGATCCTAAGACTATGGAAGAAACAATAAGAAGGGAGAAATGCTTATACGAACAACAAAGAGAAAATCCTACCTTTCGGAAGGCTTGGGAGGACCAGAAGAGGATTAAGAAGGAACAGAGGCAGAAGGGAGACAAGCCTTCCTTTTTCCGAAACAGTCACCAGGGACATCCATTGTTTAGAGAGCCGAGAAGGACTGAAGAGGGTGCACAAAGACAGAGACTGATGCCCATTCAGTGTTGGGGCTGTCAAGGAAACAACAAGTACAGAGATTGTCCCCATAAAAATGGTAAGGCAAGAACTGTACATACTGTTCAGCAAGCTGAAACAGTGGAGGATATGGGCAGCAGAATGCTGAGGATCTACACAGCCCTGGACAACAAGCAAGCAAAATTTCAATTGCACATGATTGAAGTGGAAGGTATGATTAACAACCGACCCCTTGTTATTTTAATTGATTCATGGGATAGCCATAGTTATGTAGATCCTAGAGTGGTGGAAAGTTTGCGTCTAATGAGGAGCAAACATGAGAAGTCTTGGTTAGTGCATTTGGCCACAGGGACCAAGAGGAAGGTCATTGAATTGGTTAAGTCCGTTTCGGTGGACATGAAAGGAATGAGCACTAAGGCTGAATTGAACATTCTACCTTTAGGCTCCTATGATTGCTTAAATGGGATGGATTGGTTGGACAAGCACCATGCTCTTATGGATTGTCGTAACAAGAGATTCACATGTCTGGACGAAGAGGGAAATCAGGTAACAGTTCAAGGAATTCCCAAAGTTGTGGCTGTTAGAGAAATCTCAGCCATGCAGTTGAAGAAATGTTACCGGAAAGGCTGTCAATTATTTGCAGCCTGGGTGGAAGAAGTATTCCAAAATGTGTTATCGAATCTGGAAGACCAGAGAGTGCTCAAAGAGTTTGAGGACGTGTTTCAGGAGGTGCCTGGACTACCTCCGAAGAGGGACATTGACTTTTCTATAAATCTAATGCCTGGAGCAGCTCCAGTTTCGAAAGCTCCTTATAGAATGAGTACACCAAAGCTGAAAGAGTTGCAATTGCAGCTCAAAGAGCTACTAAAGAAAGGTTACATTCATCCCAGCGTGTCACCATGGGGAGCCCCAGTCCTATTCGTAAAGAAGAAAGATGGGACGTTGAGGCTGTGAATTGATTTTCGACAGTTCAATAAAGTCACTGTCAAGAACAAATATTCTCTGCCAAGGATCAATGATCTTTTTGATCAGTTGAAGGATGCGAAAGTATTTTCCAAAATAGATCTTCGATATGGATATCATCAAGTGAGGATAAAAGATGAATACATCAGCAAGACCACCTTTAGAACAAGGTACGGTCACTATGAATTTATAGTGGTGCCGTTTGGACTGTCCAACGTGCCTTCTGTCTTCATGTGATTAATGAATGGAGTGTTCAGAAATTATCTGGACAAGTTTTTCATAGTCTTCTTAGATGATATCTTGGTGTATTCCCAGACAAGGGAAGAACATGAACAACACCTTAGAATGGTGCTGCGGGTGTTGAGAGAACACCAACTGTACGCAAAACTGAGCAAGTGCTCATTTTACCAAAAGCAGATCCATTACTTGGGACACATTATATCAGAGGAGGGAATCATTGTGGATCCTGAGAAGGTGCAGGCCATTCAAGAATGGCCAGCGCCAAGAAATGTGGTGGAAGTTATATCTTTTATGGGTCTGGAAAGCTATTATAGGAGGTTCATAGTCGGATTCTCAAGTATAGCGCATGCTATCACTTCCTTGCAAAGGAAGGAGAAGAAATTTCAGTGGACTGATGAATGTGAGAGGAGCTTCCAGTGACTGAAGCAGTTTATCTCTAGTGCTCCAATCCTGAGGATTGCAGATCCAAACAAGGATTACGTAGTGTGCACAGATGTGTGTAAGGAGGGGCTGGGAGGATTTCTCAGCCAAGAAGGATTTGTAATTTTCTATGAATCCCGGAAGTTGAAGGAACATGAGAAGAACTATGCCACTCACGATTTAGAGCTGGCAGCAATCGTCCACGTCTTGAGGAAATGGAGACATTACCTCATGGGCAAGAGATTCGAGTTGAGAAAAAACCATAACGGTCTGAAGTATTTGTTTGATTAGCCGACCTTAAATGCCAGGCAAATCAGATGGCTGGAGTTTCTGTGCGAATATGACTTTGATATCAAGCATATCAAAGGGAAAGAAAATAAGGTGGCTGATGCACTCAGTAGAAAAGTGCACGAATTACATGCTGCATCCATTAGCATGTACCGGACTGAGATGAAAGATAGAATTACAAAAGTCATCCATTACAAAAAGTCTTGTAGCAAAGCTACAGTAGCGTGAGAGACCACAGACCAAAGAAAGTTACACCTTGGGAATTGATAGTTTAGTTCTGTATAAAAACAGAGTGTATGTACCTAATGACCAAGAATTGAAGTTGGCAATTCTAAAAGAAATGCATAACGTGACTTATGTTGGTCATCCTAGATATCAAAAGACTGTGGCAGTAGTCAAAAGCCATTATTTTTGTCCAGGTTTGAAGAAAGAAATCGCGGAATACATCGCCAGATGTATGGAGTGCCAACAGGTTAAGGCTAAGCATAGACACCCAACAGGTTTGTTGTATCCTTTACCTATTTGTGAGTGGAAATGGGATGTGGTAGCAATGGATTTTATCAAAGGATTTCCCAGATCAAGCAAGCAACATGATTCAATGATGCAGGAACATCGCCAACTCATCAAGTGAGCCAGCGCGAAGGCGGGAGACAGCTGGATAAGCCAGCACAAAATTTTGAAAACACGTTGGTAATGTTGTGCAAGTCTTTAATGAAACCATTTATAAAGGTGCACTTTGTATATTGTAATGGACCTGGAGCGGATAGCTCTCGTCCTTAGGTAGATAGACGACATTTATTTTAGTTAATGCTGGTAGGTAGATTTTAATTGTAGATTTGATAGCTTTAGAGTCCAAGAGGGAAAACGGATATAGACATCCTCATTGTATTATTGTAACATTATCCAACATTCAAGAAGGGAAGAGCAAGTAGAGAGTTGTGTGAAGAACACCCATGTACAGATATTGAATTAATAAAAGAAAGCTTTGATTCAAATCCATGGTTATGTGTCTATTCTTTGTGTATTAATGTTATGCTCATGAATGTTTGCTTCATGTCATACATTTGCTTTTATATGTTGTGTATGTGATTTCATGGTTGAATTGAAGTCTGAGAGAGTGAGTGAATGAGTTTCAATTGTTTCTCTAATTGAGCCAGAGAATTCCTACAAGGAGTGCAGTCGAATTGTCCGCAAGGAGTTCGTCGACAGAAGGTTTCAATTAGGCATAACCTTTGTTCTCATTCATCTCAAAAGTGCAGTTAGGCATAGTGTCGTGCAAGGAGTGCGCAGGCCAGGGAGAAGTCTCAGAGTTGCGATTCTGAGAAGGATATTGAAAGACGGCTGCTATAGGAGTGCACAGAGTCAAGTGCCTTCAAGACTTAGACGTTATTGAAGATTTTCCGCAAGGAGTGCACGCAAGAAGTTCTCAAAAAGACTTGAGAAGTCGAGAACAAGCTCAGGAGGAGTAGGCCTTCGAATTCGTCGAAGGATTGCATAGAGAGGTTGTGCATCAAAGCGTTCGAGCAGGCGTTGAAGACCCGTGCGCAGGTGAATAAGTCTCGTGGAGAGACACTTCTTTATTTCATGCATTCAATAAGGAAGAACGGATGGTCAAAATCCCATGAGGAGATTTTACGAAAGTTCCATGGACCGTCGGATCTCACGGAGGTGCAAGGAGGTTACAGTGGAAGCGTCTAAAGATTTCCAAGCTCAGGAAGGGCAGAGCGTTGATCCAAGCTAGCCAGGGCCATTGGATTGTTCGCGAGATCGCCTATTGGGATCTTGTGAGAAAAGTGTCGAGGATTTGGCAATGGAAATCGCAAATATGCGAGACGCGATATCTCGACGGTTGTGTACACATTGTGGGCCACATAGAGTCAGATAAGTGGAAGACAGGCGGCAAAGATCGAAAGATCTCGTGAACTCGAAAGTTCGTAGGGTGAGAGTCCAAGTATTGGGTACTCCAAGTCACAAAGGCGCGAGGTCGCGAGTAGCGAAAGTGCGATAGGATCGTATCTGCGTTTCGACGCATTGGGTATTGGGAGTTGGAAACCTGAGAGATTGATATCGCAAGTAGCGAAGTCACGATAGAGCGAAGTCGCGATAGAGCTGAAGCCACGATAGAGTAGAAGTCCCGACGGGGGAAAAGTCAGCGATTTGACTGGCTATCGGGTCTCGGGAAATCTAGAGCCCAGCGATCAATCGAGAACTCGCAAAACCTCGAGTTCCAATTTCCCGATAAGTGTACAAAGGGAAGTCACGCAGAAGAGAATCTATGGGTGAAGATTTCCCTATGGGGAAATAGAAGGACCTTAAAGTTCTTCGGGCCGAGGAGAAGAAGATCACGTGAAAGCGGCATTCCAGTGAGGGTACGGCTGCGTCAGGAGTGGTATCAGAGCATAGGAAATTCTTTGCTTTCTATAGCAGAGAAGATAAATTCGCCATGCCGCCCAGAAGAGAAATTCAATCACCTGACCCAGAGGACAGGGAGGTGCGAAGAAGAGGCAGGCTAGCAGGAAATCCAGAAATGGAGAGACAGATGCGTGATCTCCGAGCAAGACTTAAGGAGATGGAGATGACGCAGAGATGCACAGCTAGTGTAGGGGATCTTACTGATTCCGACAGCGAGATTGAGGCTGAACGTGAGGAGGAAGTTGCAGTCGAAGATGCATCAACTAAGCGGTTGAATAAAGCTATTTCACAGATTGGTGCGAAAGCCAAAATGGACATTCCAATCTTCGAAGGGAATTTTGATGCAAAAGAGCTACTGGACTGGATTAGAGCTCTGGACAGATACTTCAACTATGAGGATATCGAACAGGATAAGAACGTCATACATGTTGTTATGCGCTTGAAAGGACATGCAGCATTGTGGTGGATGAATTACCTCATTCGTTGCCACCGATGAGAAGTGTGAGTCATCACATAGATCTCATACCAGGAGCTAATTTGCCATACAAAGCTGCATACAGGTTAATGCCGCAGGAGAATGAGGAGGTCAAGAGGTAGGTCCAGGAGTTGTAGGACAAGGGATTAGTTAGGGAAAGCTTGAGCCCATGTGTTGTTCCGACAGTGCTCAGTCCGAAGAAAGATGGAGGCTGGAGAATGTGTACCGAGTCAAGAGCAATCAACAAGATAACCATCAGGTATAGATTTCCACTGTCGAGAATGGATGATCTGATGGATTGCCTGAGTGGGAAAAATTATTTTTCAAAAATAGATTTGAAAAGCGGATATCACCAGATTCGCATGAGAGAAGGCGATGAGTGGAAGACAACATTCAAGACAAACAAAGGTTTGTACGAATGGCTAATCATGTCGTTTGGTTTGACAAACACGTCGACTACATTTATGAGGTTGATGAATGAAGTCCTGAGGGAATTCATCGGGAAATTTGTCGTCGTATATCTGGATGATATACTGATCTTCAGTAAGACGAAGGGTAAACATCTGAAGCATTTGGCCATTGTGATGAAGAGGCTACAACAGGAGAAGTTGTTGATAAACATTAAGAAATCTTCATTTATGAAGACAAAACTCATTTATTTGGGTTTTGCTATTTCGGCGAATGAATTGAGGATGGATCCAAGTAAAGTGGAGGTAATTAAGAATTGGCCATCACCGAGAAATGTTTTCGAGGTAAGAAGTTTTCATGGTTTGGCTAGTTTCTACCGAAAATTCATCAGGAATTTCAGTGGGATTAGTGCAGCGATGATGGATACAGTGAAGAAGCGACATAAGTATTTTCACTGGAAAGCAGAGGCTAAGAAGAGCTTTAATCTATTGAAGCGGAAGATTACAGAACAACCGGTTTTGGTGTTGCCGGATTTCCAGAAGACATTTCAGGTGAAATGTGATGCAAGAGGGTTTGCCATAGGAGTGGTCTTGAGTCAGGAAGACAGACCAGTTGCATATTTCAGTGAGAAGCTGGATGAAGAAAAGATGAAATAATCCACGTATGATAAAGAATTTTATGCTATCATACATGCATTGAAGAAGCGGAAGCATTACTTGATACCGAAGGAATTTGTATTGTATAGTGATAATCATGCACTATAGTTTGTGACTCAACAGGAGAAGTTGAATCAGAAACATGCAAAATGGGTAGTGTATATGCAGAATTTCACATTTGTGATTAAGCATATTTTAGGTACTGCTAACAAAGTGGCCTATGCTTTGAGCAGGAAGTGTTTGTTGCTGCAGGAATTCCAAGTCAAAACATTGGGTTTTGAAAATCTCAAGGACATGTACGCAGGAGATGCGGATTTTGTAGAAGTGTATGAAGTCGCTGAGAATCCAGTTCTCAGAGATAGAATCCCTTGGATAGATTATATGATCCAAGAGGGATTGTTATTCAGAGGCAATCAACTGTGTATTCCAAATTGCTCCATGAGGGAGAACTTGCTAAAGGAAAAGCATAGTGGTGGATTAGCAGGACACTTTGGCCATGACAAGACATTTGTGAAGTTGAATGAGTCTTTCTTTTGGCCAGGAATGCAAGCAGATGTCAAGAGATTTGTTGACAGATGTAGAATTTGCCAGCATTCGAAGGGAAGAAAGTAGAATGCAGGTTTTTATCAGCCATTGCCCATACCAGAGACCATGGGAGGCGAGAAGCATGGATTTTGTATTGGGTTTGCTGAGGAAAAAAAGAGGTGTTGATTCCATATTTGTGGTGGTGGATAGGTTTTCTAAGATGGCACATTTCATTCCATGCCAGAAGACCAGCGATGTGACTCACATCGCAAATCAATTTTTCAAGGAGGTCATTCGACTCCATGGATTGCCGAAAAGTATAGTTTCAGACAGAGACACTATAGGGCATTTTTGGAGGATGCTATGGAAGAAGCTAGGAACTAACCTAACGTTTAGTTCTGCTTATCATCCACAGACAGATGGGAAAACAGAGGTGGTGAAAAAGAGTCTGGGAGATTTGCTGAGGAGCTTGGTGATAAAGCACCATAGCAGCTAGGATAGCATATTACCACAGGAAAAGTTTGCATACAATGACTCAGTGAACAAGAGCACAGGAAAAATTCCATTTCAGGTTGTATATGGGATGCAGCCGAGAGGAATTTCTGAACTGCGAGATTCAGAACAGACTGTGACTAGCAGCGCTAGTGCAGAAGAATTCGCTGAGGCGATGAAGGAACTTCACAGCAAGGTGAAGCAACGACTGATAGATTCAAATCAGGAGTATAAGCATAGAGCAGATCAGCATCGGAGACAAATTTAGTTTGAAGTTGGTGATCTGGTTCGGGCACACTTGAGGAAGGAAATCTTCCTGAGGGGAACATACAATAAGCTGAAAATGAAGAAAATCGGGCTATGCAGGGTCTTGAGAAAACTTGGAGAAAATTCTTATGAGATTGAGTTGCCGGATGGCATTAGGATATCTCCGATATTCAATATCATAGATTTATACCCATACAGGGTTGGAGAAGCAGAGACTGGATGCAAGGAACCAGTGATCCAGTGGGCGAAGCAGATGCTGATTGTAGAAAAACCACAGATGGAATGCATACTGGACAAGAGAGTGGGTAAAAAGACCAGAAGAAAGGAATACTATGAGTACCTGGTCAAGTGGAAGATGCCAGCTGGGAGACTGAAGCAGTGATACAGAAGCATGGACAGACCGTGCAAGAGCTCATGGAAAGGAGCCCATGAAAATTTTCAAGCTGAGGAGTATGATGCAGGAGCATCGCCAACTCATCAAGCGAGCCAGCGCGACGCCGGGAGATAGCTGGATAAGCCAGCACAAAATTTTGAAAACACTTTGGGAATGTTGCGCAAGTCTTTAATGAAGCCATTTATAAAGGCACACTTTGTATATTGTAATGGACCTTGAGCGGATAGCTCTTGACCTTAGGTAGATAGACGACATTTATTTTAGTTAATGCTGGTAGGTAGATTTTAATTGTAGATTTGATAGCTTTAGAGTAACATTATTGTATTATTGTAGTAAAATGGATATAGACACCCTCATTGTATTATTGTAACATTATCCAACATTCAAGAAGAGAAGAGCAAGCAAAGACTTGTGTGAAGAACACCCATGTATAGATATTGAATTAATAGAAGAAAGCTTTGATTCAAATCCACGGTTATGTGTCTATTCTTTGTGTATTAATGTTATGCTCATGAATGTTTGCTTCCAGTCATACATTTGGTTTTATATGCTGTGTATGTGATTTCATGGTTGAATTGAAGTCTGAGAGAGTGAGTGAATGAGTTTCAAAGTGTTTCTCTAATTGAGCCAGAGAATTCCTGCAAGGAGTGAAGTCGAATTGTCTGCAAGGAGTGCATCGACGGAAGGTTTCAATTAGGGATAACCTTTGTTCTCATTCATCTCAAAAGTCTAGTTAGGCACAGTGCCATGCAAGGAGTGCGCAGGCCAGGGAGAAGTCTCAGAGTTGCGATTCTGTGCAGGATATTGAAAGATTGCTGCTGCAGGAGTGCGTAGAGTCAAGTGCCTTCAACACTTAGACGTTGTTGAAGATTTTCCGCAAGGAGTGCGCACAAGAAGTTCTCAAAAAGACTTGATAAGTCGAGAACAAGCTCAAGAGGAATAGGCCTTCGAATTCGTCGAAGGATTTCACAGAGAGGTTGTGCATCAAAGCGTTCGAGCAGGCGTTGAAGACCCGTGCGTAGGTGAACAAGTCTCGTGGAGAGACACTTCTTTATTTCATGGATTCCATAAGGAAGAATGGATGGTCAAAATCCCTTGAGGATATTTTGTGAAAGTTCCATGGACCGTCGGATCTCACGGAGGTGCAAGGAGGTTACGGCAGAAGCGTCTGAAGATTTTCGAGCTCAGGAAAGGCAGAGCGTTGATCCAAGCTAGCCAGGGCCATTGGATTGTTCGCGAGATCGCCTATCGGGATCTCGTGAGAAAAGTGTTGAAGATTTGGCAACAAAAATAGCGAATTCGCGAGACACGATATCTCGACGGTTGCGTAGACATTGTGGGCCACAAGGAGTCGAAGAAGTGGAAGACAGGTGGCAGAGATCGAGAGATCTCGTGAACTTGGAAGTTCGCAGGGTGAGAGACCAAGTATTGGGTACTCCAAGTCACGAAGGCATGAGGTCGCGAGTAGCGAAAGTGCGATAGGATCGTATCGGCGTTTCGGCACATCGGGTATTGGGAGTTGGAAACCCGAGAGCTTGATATCGTGAGTAGCGAAGTCACGATAGAGGGAAGTCACGATAGAGCAGAAGTCTCGACGGGGGAAAAGTCAGCGATTTGACTGGCGATCAGGTCTCAGGAAATCGAGAGCCCATCGATCAACCAATAACTCGTGAAACCACGAGTTCCGATTTCTCGATAAGTGTACAAAGGGAAGTCGCACAGAAGAGAATCTGTGGGTGCAGATTTCCCGATAGGGAAATAGAATGACCTTAGAGTTCTTCGGGCCGAGGAGAAGAAGATCCTGTGAAAGTGACGTGCCAGTGAGGGTACGGCTACGTCATTCAATCATGGTGGTGGTGGATAACCTGACTAAAGCTGCCCATTTTATTACATTGAAAACCACCCACAGAGCAGCAGATCTTGCTGATATCTTTTTAAAAGATGTTGCACGCTTGCATGGAATTCCTAAGATAATTGTGTCTGATAGGGACCCGAAATTCACTTCGAATTTCTGGAAAGGACTGTTCAAAGGATTCAGAATGAATCTGAACTTTAGTAAAACATATCATCCTGAGTCTGATGGACAGACAGAGAGATTAAACAGAGTAATCGAAGACATGCTGAGCATGTATGTGATGGATAAACCATCAAGGTGGGAAGACTACCTGCATTTGGTAGAATTCGCCTACAATAATGGGTATCATACATCTCTGAATATGAGCCCATTCGAAGCACTTTATGGAAGAAAGTGAAACACTCCAGTGAGCTGGGATAATGCAGCTAACAGAGTAGTAGTTGGACCTGAACTACTCAAAGAGATGGAAGATCAAATGATAAAAATCAAACAGAATCTGAAAGCTGCTCAGGACAGGCAGAAAAGTTACGCTGATAGTAATAGAACCCATAGAGAATTCAAAGTGGGTGACCATGTTTTCCTGAAAGTGAAAAATAACAGGAGTTCCCTGAAGCTGGGAAGTTGCGCCAAGTTGGCAGCAACATTTTGTGGGCCATTTGAGATCCTGGAAAGGATTGGGCCAGTTGCATACATTCTTGCATTACCTGCATCTATGAATGTACATAATGTGTTTCATGTTTCACTGCTTAAGAAATATGTACCTGATGCTAATCATGTTATCGATTGGATTGTGATTCAGGTGGAACGAGAAGGTGTCTTGCAAGTGCATCCTGTGCGCATATTGGACAGGAAAAGCAAACAGCTCCGAAATCGAGCTATAGGGCTTGTAAAGGTCTAGTGGACCTGGTACAGTCCTGAAGATGTGACATGGGAGCATGAAGAAGTAATGCGGGCAAAGTACCCGCATCTTTTTGAAATTTTTGAAAGACTTGCAAAGACAGTGTAAGTTGCACTGAGGACAGTGCATAAATAAGGGGAGGGGGATTGTAGTGTCCCCAAGGCCGAGCCCTGTTGCAAATCATGATATATGAAATGAATTGTAAACATGTCTATAGGCTGGTGAGCCATGTTTTGTATAAGATGGTAGGCTTATGTGCTTGTTAGGCCATGGATTCTAAGTGTTGAAGGCCAGGAGCCTGCTGATGTACTTGTATGTATGCAAAATGATTAATAAAATATAAAACACCGCCAGGTGCAGACCCACCACGATGAATGAGTGAAGGGGGACTGAGCATCCACAGAGTGGGAAAGGGATTAGGGGTTGGAAGGTGGGAAAAGGGGTTAAGTGTTGAGCCTAGGGGCCAAACCTAGGGGGCTTAAGCCTGGGTATAATATTTTAATATTATTTCCCAAAAGACATGTGTATTTTATTTTATCCTAAGTTCCTAGCAAGGGAAAACGTGAAAAAGGGATGCATGTCATGGGAATGCATGCATTTACTAGGGTGACAAGTGTCAACCCTGGTGCATGCGAATATAATAGCCGAGATGAACCGTGTGAGGAGGATATTCTCCATTCGACCCGAGCATCTGAGCGTGAACCAGGGCGACCTCTGCAAGAATACCCTCATACAATCCCAAAACCAAAGCGGGGAGACTATCCTATGATTGCTAAACCTGTTTGGGAAGCGCATGTCTGTTTTTCCCAATTGATCATTGCGGCCACACAGTGCTGGACTGCACGTGGCATGCTGGCCAGAGGAAGCTTTTTGCTAAGCTTGTATATGACCTCTCTCCTGGTGAGGGAGGCGACTGTGGTTGGAAGAGGCAGGTTGTTAGGCCTGTGAGCAACTCTTTCCAGGTGAAAGAGTTTGTTGGGAAGGGGTTTCATCCAAAGAGTGCCCAGCACCAGCTACGGGCTTAGAGACTTCCTGATCCGGCCTGTTGTCGAGACCCAGAGAGGGAGGTTAGCACCGATGGACTGTGCGTGTGAAGGTGTATACTCCCGGGCGGAACAGGCATGTGGGGAATGAGAGCCTGGTAGTAGTGGGCGTAAGATGGCATCTTTGGGGAAGAATCCTTCCGAATATTTATGTGTTGTTTCCCTGTAACCTCAGCCTAGCCTAGGATTCTTTGCCTTGGGGTGGAGCTCGGTCCCAGCTCGGGGGTGATCCACTATTGAGATGGTGAGCAGTGTGGTCTAAGGCTGGGAGGTTCATGGAAGGCCTACACTTGGTTGGTGGATTTCACCACTGTTACAAGATAAGTATCTAATTATGTTCTTATCACATTTCCACATGATTGTGCTGTATATATTATCATGATTCCGTTGTGTATATGAATTATTATGGAATGTTATGGATTGTTTATTCGTAGCAGTAAAATTATATGTTTTTACTCTGAGACTTTAACGTGTTTAATTACTGTTAATTGCATGTGGAGTATATATTGGACTGTATGTGTTATGTAATTCCAATGCAAGTGTGTACAGATTGTTACATAGTGCGTTCTAAGCACTGGGTGAACAAAAAGGTACACTACACTCTTGCTCCATGAGGTAATTGGTCCAAGGTATCATGGTATGTGTCATGTTTGATCATTATAACCTTCTTATATATGCATTAGGTACCTTTCATTTATGATAACTGCTTGGATCTTACACTAATCCACTTGACCATTGTTGGGGTGATTGATGGGGTAACTTAACAAGCTTGTATTCATGGGTTTTGGTTGGCCACCAAGGGGGATTTGCAGAGCCATCATCCGCTCCCACCATTCTATCATTTTACATCTTATCTCCCATTCATCCATCCCATTTTCCTAGTCCGACCATTAGGATGACCTTTTGAGGGTTACACTTTGTCTTGTGGGAAGAAGGGGCTAAAGGCCCAGGGGGTAAAAGAAGCTGGTAAAAGATAAAAGCCATAAGAAATGAAACCTAGAGATGCTTCACCCAGGGATCCCCGAGAAGGAAATAAAAGGCCTCTCGATAAGAAACTAAAGGGACCCTGAGAAAAATAACAAAAAAAGACCTAACCAAGAGGATGGGAGGTCTCATCACGAGCCGACCCATTATGTTCATAGGTATCCAGCAGTATGACATTGCCATTATCTAGTCACCACGCCAGGGCAGTGACCTTTGGTTGCATGGCCAAAGGAAGGGGGGTCTCATCACGAGCCAGCCTTATCATTTCTATGAAGATACCGGTGGGTAACACTGTCAGCTCTGGTCACCGCGCCAAGGCAGTGTCCTCTGGTCAGACCTTGAGGTAAAAAAGAAAGAAAAGCAATAAATAAAAAATAAAGGCAATAAAGGGGCTTGGAAAAAATGCATCCATGACGGGTACAACTCACCTCCTACAAAGACACCCACGGACAACACTTACCCCTGGTCTTACTATGACTGGACATCCCTAGACCATACCACTTCCTATACATGGCTTGAATGATCTTCTGAGGAAACTTTCCTTTTCTTGTGGGTATTAGCCCAATAGGTTGTTCTGTTGGTTTCTTCAGCTTTGTATAGTAGATATGTGTAATGTCTTTGAGCTCTTAGATGATGTGATAGGTATTTCATACATGTATTTGATAAATTTAATGATAAAATATGATTGACATTGCTATGATCCCGAGGATTGATGAGCCCATGGAGGGCGTAGTTTTTGATGTGCAGGACCATGCCCAACGGATAGGTACCAGTGGACAGGTACGCATGGGGATATGATTAGCTCGGACCTCCATGGGGCTGAAGAGCCGATTAGACAGTTGTTGGGATGGCAAAGATAGGACAACGTTGTGATGAGCCGATGCAGGAGAAGGAAGAAGGACGTCCTACCCAGGACACTTTGGCAGAGCCCGGCCTAGGGGGAATCACCCACTGCATATGGGACGACTGCTTTGATGGACATGACATCACCTGAGGCAGCTGGATGTTTTCCTAGAGCATGTGGCAGTGTGCTGGGGTCATTTGGCACATGTGGCAGCTTGGAGAAGCCCTAGAAGGGCCAACATTCTGCTTCATGGATGCTGAGCTTGCCCAAAAAGGGCCAACGTCTCCCTCAGAGGGGCCTGACGTCTCCCTTTTGAGCTCATATTGTGACATTTTTAGCATTTAATGTAAAAAAAACAGTGTAATATTGTTAGTCAGCCTTGTCGGCTGTTTTAATGACCTATTTTCTAATTAAAGGTCATTAGGATGATATAAATAGAGGACGTTGCCTCTTATTTTTAACATAAAACAACTCACTCTCTTGTGAGAGATACATTTTTTCTTTTGTCTTGGTATTATTTCTCTTGGAAGTGAGGCGCAACTCTTGTGGAGGATTGTTCTTGGCATGTTATGGTGTTTTCTCTCATTGGAAGGTTTACAACTAGGGTTTGATAAGCACTCTTCATGATTTGTAAGTGTATTTCTCATGCAAAACTTCTTGAATGAATGGTTGTAGGTTAAATCTCTTGCATTTATTGTTACATTTCTATTATATTGCTTAGTCTTGAAAGCCTAGGTAGCAAGCACACAAGTAGGTCCTTTCTATATGTCCCCATGATTGAGAAACTTGTTTTAGCCATTGATTAAGAAGGATTTAGCCTAGTCGTTGCTACACTATTCATCCTTTTTCTGAGTTAGCTTTTTAACATAAGTTGAAGAAATAAGATGTCCTAGGCCTAGTTGACTCTACACCTAGGGTTTTGACTTTTAGGGTTTGAAGGGACTTTCTCTTGCAACACTTTTCACCCTTAGATTTGTGTTTTGAAGCTAGCCGTTTTGCCAAGGATATTTAAGGAAAGAGGGAGGAGAATGAGGCCTTGCTTAAGCAACACCGGAATGAGCCTCCTCCCCTTAGGGTTTTGACTCTAGGGCCCTGTCATTGTAGCACCATAGAGCCTAACTCTCTTGTCTTTAGATTTAGATCCTCCCGAGATCTTTCCCTTATTTCTGACTCCATAATACCCTAAGGCACTAGTCTATCTCTCCAACGTTGAGCTTATTGTGCCAAAACAACTTTTTAAAAACTCTTAAATTTGAAACCCTAACTAACCCTAACATCTACTAACCCTAGATCAAAGATGACGTCATGCCTTATTTGAGCCTTTGGTTGATTAAAAATGTTGTGGCTTAGTCATCTAATAATAGACATTGATGTATTCATAAGTTTCATTGGCTTAATAACAAAACGTTGACCTCCTTGTCTACCATACTAACACTAGAACAAGGCTGACGCCACCTCTAGCATAGTGACGCAACAACCTTTATATGTGAGCAATTGATGATATTTAATGCATTAAGCTAATTTAAGGATTAATCATTATTATTGGATGCTATATCACTCTGTATTTATTGAGAAGTAATATTATAAGCCATAGTTATTATTGCAATCATTCACTTCGTCAATAATTATTGTTGTATGTGCTCATATATAATATTGATAGTCATTAATTTATGAAGTACTAACCACTACTTCACGTATTAGTTTTATTGTTGCTTTGTCTCGCAAATAGGTGCCTCCTCTGTGGTATATCTTCATTTTGACTATCTTCTTGGCGGTAATCTATGAAAGGGAAAAATTGTTTTGATCCTTTAAACCTTTGCCTTTCAAAACCCCAGATTGCCAAGCGACGTCTCCCTTGGGTTTAGCCACCCTAAATAGAAAGAGCCCCCCATCGAGGTGACTATGGGTGGGGAAGCTCCTGTTACGCCAGTTTGACCTTTACCCTTCAGCTGCTTGACCTAAACTACAAACTGAGCAATAACAGGTCCGTTTGAGTGATGCTTCGGGATGTTGTACTTTTTTAGTGGCATTTTCATATTGAACACTCTTGTCACTGGTGTATTTCCCCTATTGCATGTATAATTTGGTGCAGCTTTGCATTGTCTCTACGTCGCTGGCATCAGAGGAAGGCCCGTGACTGTCTCTGTTTTTGGGCAGGTGTTTATTTACAAAACAATTTTCGAGGCCAAGTGAATGTAAATGTTGTCTAAAAATATCATAGGGGTCAAACCCTTTTATGTGTTCAACATATCTGAGGTTGGAGATACTAAAATGTGCTGCAAAATCATCAAATTTGTTGACATTTTCAACACGAACTCCCCTATTTTCCAAGGCATAGGAATGAGCATTTGTTTTTTCTTCCTTTGGAACAGATGGAACTAGTAGTTGTATTGATGTGCTACTTCTGCAATAAAAATTATGTCTGCAATGTGACATGGAAGGAGAGCAGGTTGTTCCATGGAGCCAAAAATTCTTATGACAATGTAATTATCCAAATGTTGGACTGTTCCCTTTTTGTCCAAAAAATTAGTTGCCTGTTCAGATAAGCGGGGAGCATTTTCTCCTAACAAGAAAAGTTTGAAAACAAACAGGAAGCCATTAAAAACCTCATAAAAACAGTGGGAATCCTTGTGCTTCCACAGGGCCTAATACCAGAACGTTACTGGGTGGAAATCACAGTTGACATTCTTGGACAGAGACAGTTGCGGAAATCGACATGAATGTGCTATTGCAAAAACTAAATAGGATGACATATAAAATTTCTTTCCCCTTTTGTAGCTTGACAATTGGGAAGAGATTTCATAAGAAATTATCCTTCCCCAATAAAAAAATGGCTTGTTCGTTGACTGTGAAATACAAAATGTAAAGAGCCATACGAGAAACAGTAGCTGTGGATTCTTGTCCCGTTATTCTTGTAAATAGCCAGGTGATTTCGCGAAAAGGATTTTTAAATGAACTAACCTGCATGCGTGTAATATCTTTAGGAACTAGATCCAGGTTTTCCAAAAAAAGGGGCAAGAAGTCCAATCCGTTATTATTCTTTGCTAAGAACTATTTGCAATCTTCTCCTTTGAACATCAATGTTGGCTTACGCAATTTCAACATATGTTGGAAGAGCTGAGGTGACAAAGAAACAAAAGAGCGGTCGTGCAGTGGAATAATTCTTTTTTTCTGCAATAAATTTATCGGTGCACCAAGAGACCAAGTCCTTACAGTAAAAATCCTCAGGGACACAACCTGCATGAGCAATCCTGGAGGTCCAAATTACTTGGTTTTCTATGGCAGAGGTTGAGTAATAAGAAAATGCCATGGACCAGTGGAAGTTCTAGTCGTGACAACCGAAGATGTTCATTGTATCTCCACAGAACTGGTGCAGAACTGATGCCATAGGTTTATGAGAAGGTTTATTTGCTACAGATGATGGTTTAAATGAACAGTCACAATGAATAATGTAACTTTTTGCTAAATCTTGGTTAAATGCTTATGAATGGGAAATCTCCTCGAGCCTTTCGCTAATTAATGACAATCAGTATTGGTGGTGCATGATGAACTGTTAGGAGTAAAGTTTATTTACTTCATATTTAGAAATGCGAAGGTGGTGGGTACGGTGAAGAGCAATTAAGGAATGGAGGTTTCTTGAATGTGTGAAGGCCACACGATGTGAAAGGGATTTCATGATTTTGAAATGAACACTCGGAAGGGACAATATAATCTCCCCGTAAATTTTGGTTTAATGCGCATGAATACGAGATTTCCTCGGCCCTTTCGCCCATAAATGACAATATATACGGTTTCTGCATGATCGCCTGTTAGAATTAAATGCCAGTAATTCCATATTTAGAAACAAGATATGTCTATATATATAAAAAAAAAAATATTTTTTCTTTTATTGTAGAGAAGTGTGAAGGTGACGGAGATGGGAGAGAGAAAGGAAAGAATGGCAAGTTCTGAAAAGTGGTTGGACGTAATTCAAAAAAGCATTACGGGGATAGTCAAGAAGAGATCACGAAGTGGGAGTTCAGTGACTGGTTTGTATATTTGTGGAATTTCGGCAAAATGGCTAAGTATGGAATAGGGAAATTGCTAATTGCATACGTAGCAATAAGATCTTATATATAATTTCCAACTGCTAATTTGAAAAGGACGCTGGCACAGGAAACAACAACTACGAACTGAATATTTCTTCAACCCGACAAAGTGACGATTCCCTAAAGAAATTTGAACAAATGGAGAAGTATGGAAAGCAAATAGATGGGCTTCAAAATGGGTTGATAATAGTTCTAGTAAATATGTGAGGAAGCGGTGGTTAAATTGTATTTCTCGAACGTTTTCAGTGCAAAAAATGTGCATCACGGAAAAGGGCATGATAGGTGGACCGTAATACGAAAAAGGGTAAAATTTCATGTTTCGGAAATTTTGAGTGCAAAATGTGTAAAACGGAAGAGATCATGAAAAGGGCATGATAGGTCGACCGTAATATGGATATGGGCATGATCTAAGAACAATTGCAAATTTGTATATCTGTTAATTTGTATATAGCAGAGCTATGAATGTTGTTTGGAGGTCATGGAAAAGTAGAGATGCAATGTTGATGCAGCCAGCGGGGTCCTCCTGTCAAGTTCTATATGGAGGAACTCTGGGTGGCAGTTGTGGGATAGGGAACAATAGAGGGTCAATTTAAAGAAAGGGAAAGTGGTGGTTGGAAACGTGTGAATTGGGAAAATAGAAAGGCGAAAGACATTTTTCGTAAGTGCGAATTGGTTTCAAAGAAGCCCCATTGTTGCAAAATCATGATCTACTAGTTATTAGGAAATGCGTTGTTGAAGATTACATTTTATTGCAACCTGCGTGTGCAATTATGTTCTTGATACATTATTCCATGACTGTAACATACCAACTGAAGTAGTGAACTTTGTTTTGTACTAATTAGCATTAAAACTTAATAATTGCATCTCTAGAAACAAGAAGAACGATTTTGCTGGAACATTTTACATTGGTATTAGTAAACAAAAGATCGAAGAAGTACAAGAGCACTGAAGTATTGCAATTAGAACATGCGTGAAACTCGGAAAAGTGGCAGAGAAGAAGAGTCCAAGGCCAAAATTTCGTAATAGTAAATCCATTTAAAAAAATAAGAAAAGTATTGAGTACTGTACATCTATTCTTAGAAATTGGATCCAGTTCTTCGGTTGAAAACATTGAAGGTTTCTGTGATAAACATAGGCACAGGTTCCACAATATGCAAGATCCTTGGATTTTTCTCCTTGATTAATCATCCTCTGTTGAAATTGATATTTTTCAGCAGCTTTGCCTAAGGAAGAAGATGAAAATGGTTGCAGGGAAAGTGGAATAGCCCTTAGTTGAAATCGACTCTTCATAGTGGAAAAAATTTTAGTAGTACAGCTTGCACATGCAATTACAGAGGCCCAAGTTAGTCCATTCTAGGCAGAAGGAGATGACTAGTAGGAAAATGCATTGTAGCAGCGAAACTTTTGCACCTGATACCCGAAAATGTTAAACAATATTTTTTTGGCTTGAAATATATCTCTGGAAGCATCAACATATGATTTCTTTACAGTCAAAATCTTCCACCCAGAACAGACTAATTTGGAACTCTGGAATTCCTACTTTGGCGGTGCAAAGTGGCTATTGCGTTCACTATCCATTTTTTTTCTTTCTGAAACTCCTTTTGGTGTTGTCATGACTGCAATCATCGAGCCAGGAAGGTCCATTTGTTATGGTTCATTTCAATTTGGGCCCAAGAGTGGGAATATTTTCTGCATTGCCATCATCCATTTCCGTATCATCATCCATCAGATCATCTTCTTTTGGCTTGGAATTCACAGCATAAAGTTCCGCGACAGGCATGACTGCAAGTGGGCAGGTTCTCTGAGCAGCCAAGGCTGGCATCAAATTTTTTGGCTTGAAATATATCTCTCGGTGTACCAAGGGACCATCTTGATTTTTTCTTATGGTGAGAGAGAGATGAATAGTAAGAATATGCCCTGAAATAGTGGAACATGTGGCCATTATGCCCCAATGCATTAAATTTGTGTGGAGAGAACTGCCGCCAGAAGTTGTTAAGAATTTTCGTTTGCGAGAGACAATGTTTCAAAAGAAAATTGGGGAGGGATAATATAAGCCTCCGCAAAGTCTAGTTTAATGCATATCAATGGAATATCTCTTCAATCCTTTCATTGATCAATGACAATTTTCAGGGGTCATGTAGAATGAGCTGTGACCATCAGAGCTCACTAATTGCACAATTAGAAAAAAGTTTGAAGGTAGCGATGACGACGAAAAGACATTAAGAATCAAAAATTTCTTAAAAGCACCAACCCGTCAGCGGACAATAAAAAAAGATTGCATTGCCTTTGAAATGAATACTTGGAAAGGATAACATGCTTGTGCGCAAATCTTAGTTTAATTTGTACTAGTGACAAATCTTCTCCGAAATTTCAGACATTAATGACAACTGTAACGGTTGCTGCAGGATGGTACTAGCATTAAAGCTTAATTATTGCATATGGAAAGTGGTCAGGCGGGTTACAAACAAAAAAATGGAAGAAGATATACCCAGGAGACGTGAAGGCCTGGTGGTTCTTTGCCTGGCGGATAGGTTCTCGGCCTAGCGGCTGAAAATTGAGCCTCTATTGTTCTGTGTCCTACAAATAGCACCTACACTTCCGCGAGATACAAAATGGTAGGTGGAATTGTGGGTTGGTTGGTTAAATGTGTAATTTTATAAAGTATGGACATCAGATTGTATAGAACATATCCGAATCTGTGATTCCATACTTGGGCACTTTTTGTTTCACGTGTTTGCGGCCTGACGGGATGAAAATTGAGTATTTATTGTTCCGTGCCCTACAAATAGCACCGACAGTTCCGCGATATACAAATTGACAGCAGGAGTTGCGGATATGAGTTTCTATATAAAGTATAGACATGAGATTTTATACAGCATATGCGGATCGCTTATTCCATACTTAGGCACTTTTTTTATTGCGGGTTCACGTCTTGGCGGGCTGAAAAAATATTGAATATTGTTCTGTGTCCTACAAATAGCACGCAGATTTTCGCAATATACAAATTGACAGCACGACCTACGGGTTTCTTGGCTGAACATTGCATTTGTACTATTCTAGAACATATGCAGATTCTTTGTTCCCTGTACTACAAATAGCAACCACATTTTCATGATATACAAATTTAGAGGAGGACCTATGGTTTGCTTGACTGAACATTGTATTTTCATTGTTCTAGAACATATGCGGATTCCTCATTCCATACTTGGGCACTTTTTGGATCGCAGGTTCGCAGCTTGGTAGGCTAAAAATTAAGTATCTATTGTTTCGTGTCCTACAAATAGCACCTACACTTCTGCGATATACAAATTTACAAGCGGGCTTCTGGACATAGTCTCTATATAAAGTATGGAATGAGATTTTATACAGCATATGCAAATTCCTCATTCCATACTTCGCATTTTTTGGATCCTGGATTCGTGGCCTGGCAAGCCGAAAATATAGTCTCTATTGTTCTGTCTCCTACAAATAACACCTAGATTTTTGCGATATACAAATTGACGGCAGGAGTTGCGGAGATGAGTCTCTATATAAAGTATCAACATGAGATTTTATAGAGCATATGTGGATCCGTGTTTCCATATTTAGGCATTTTTTTGATCGCGGGTTTGCAGTATGGCGGGTCGAAAAAAGAGTCTCTATTGTTCCCTGTCCTACAAATAGCACTGAGATTTCCGCGACATACAAATTGACAGGAGTCGCCACGGGCTGCTTGGCTGAACATTGCATTTGTTTTGTTCTAGAACATATGTGCATCCCTCATTCCATACTTGGGCTCTTTTTTGGATCACGGGTTTGCGGGCGGGCGGGCTGAAAATTAAGTATCTATTGTTTTGTATCCTACAAATAGCACCCACACTTCCGCGATATACAAATTGACACGTGGACCTGTGAACATAATCTGTATATAAAATGTTGAATGAGATTTTACACAACATATGCGGATCACTAATTGCATATTTGGGCCTCTATTGTTCCGCGCTGTACAAATACATTGTTCTACAACATATGCGGACCTACGGGTTGCTTGGCTGAACTTTGCATTTGTATTGTTGTAGAACATATGCGGAGTCCTCATTCCATACTTGGGCACTTTTTGGATTGAGGGTTGGCGGCCTGGCGGGCTGAAAATTAAGTATCTATTGTTTTGTGTTCTACAAATAGCACCTAGACTTCCGCGATATACAAATTTACATGCCGGCTTGTAAATATGTGGATTCCTGATTCCATACTTAAGCAGTTTTTGGATCGTGGGTTTGCGGCCTGGCTGGTTGAAAATAGTTTCTATTGTTTTGTCTTCTACAAATAGCACCCAGATTTCCATGACATACAAATTGACAGGAGGAGCTACGAGCTGCTTGGATGAACAATGCATTTGTATTCTTCTAGAACATATGTTGATCCCTCATTCAATAGATGGGCATTTTTTGGATCGCGGGTTCGTGGCCAGGCGGGCTGCAAATTAATTATGCGAAACCCTCATTGCATACTCACAAGTGGACTCGGGTTGCTTCGTTGAACATTGGACTTTTATTACCCCATAGCGATTCCATATCAATTTCATAATTATCGATTTTTTTCTATCGGGGGCTCTGGGGTTGGCGGGTTGGAAATTGGGCCTCTATTGTTCCTCGTTGCACAAACACATTGTTCTAGAACATATGCGGATACCTCATTCCATACGTGAGCACTTTTTGTATGGCGGATTCGTGACCTAACGGGCTTAAAATTAAGTATCTATTGTTCCATGTTCTACAAATAACATCTTCACTTCCACGATATACAAATTGACAAGCAGACTTGTGGACATAGTCTCTATATTAACTATGGAATGAGATTTTATACAGCATATGCAGATTCCTCATTCCATACTTGGGTAGTTTTTGGATCGCGGGTTGGCGTCCTGACAAGTTGAAAATAGAGTCTTTATTGTTCCCTCTCCTACATATACCACCCAGGCTTCTATGATATACAAATTGCTAGGAGGAATCGGGCTGGTTGCCTGAACATTGCACTTTTAGGCAGTTTTTGGATGGCGGGTTCACAGCCGGGCGGGCCAAAAATAGAGTCTCCATTGTTCCCTCCATTACAAATAGCATCCAGACTTCTGCCATATACAAATTGACAAGAGGAATCGGGCTAGTTCGTTGAACATTGCACTTTTATTGTCTCGTAACATTTCTGTATGTATTTCATATTTAACGATTTTGTTTGATCGAGGGTTGTGGGGTTGGTGGCCTGAAAAGTGGGCCTCTTTTATTTGAGCTCGTGGGCTGAAAATTGGGACTTTATGGACTTGAGAGCTGGCGCATTAAATTATTAAAGGATGTTGAATCGCTTATTCTTAAAAGAATTAAGGAAATAAAAGATTTTTTTTTTTTTAATTCTATAACCGCAAGCATAACAAGGACCAATCTGAATTTTAAAGGCCTGTTGTTCATATAATACCACAATTTCATTCCGCACACTAAATATTCATTGATTTAAAATTATTCCAGAATATTAATCGGACTAACTTCATTGAATAAGAAAAAATGCGAAAACAATGACCAATTTGTATTTTAAGAGCCTCTTGTTTGTATGTGAGGACAGTTGCAGTTCAGACACTATATATTCGTTGATTTCAAATTATTTCATAACAATAGTTTGACCAAGTTCATCGATTAAGGAAATCTGCTAAGGCAAGTGACAGTACAGTTGCGTCACAATGCCATAGAAATTACCAGGTGGATCTGTGTCCCAGCTGGCTAAAAAAAACAATTATACTATTCGGTGTCCTCCAAAGAACATCTGGAGATCCAAGGTATACAAATTGAAAGACAAAGCAGATAACCAAGAACCAACCATACTTTAAACAGTTCACAAGCAAGTTCCTAGAAGGTTCCATAGAGTAGAACCCATCGACCTTTGCACCAAACAATTTGATATACAAAGAAAAGATGTCGTCGCATTTGTTTTCTGTTGAAACTAACTTTCATCTGGATGTTGAACAAATATCACAGAGAGACATGAGGTATTTTCGTTTCCTCTCAAAGTTTCATATAAATTTTTTTTTCCCCTATTAAGCTGATATGCAAAATTGCATTGTCCTCATTTAAGTTGAATTTGCTTTGTATCTAAAGTTGCCACAGCATGTAGACACTGCTTTCCTTTTTCTGTAGATATGTTTCATATGACAACTCTGCCAACTCACGAAGCACATTTTGTAACAACGGTTGCTTGATTGTACAATGCACTGTTGTGTTGCCCACGGTTCGAATAACACCACTGAGGCAATGTCGATAAATACATGGACATTTTTCACTGCATCACAGACAATCAATTGTATCGTCAGTTATCAAAGCAGAGGCAGAGGCAGCGAAATGGCATTTTGCACAAACAGGATCAAAGGGGGTCGAGTACACATTGGATGCAACTAAAAGACGTTCAACCTGGGAATGCGAGCAAATGAATTAATACATTGAACAATATAATACACAATTGCATCCCACCCTCCCCTTTAAAACAAAAAAAAAAATTAACAGCTGCAGAAATTTGTTAAAGGCTATTTTTATAAGAAAAGCGAGGATGATTTTGTAAATGTATATGCACAACAACTGTAGAGATAGCTAGCTTCTCCAGATCCTTTACTGTATTTGCTCGCAACTCTATTACAAACGTTGACTGGGTTGTCCGAAAGATCGTTTCTCTAGCATCTTTCTTTTTTGTTATATTTTTGAATAGCATAAGTGGAATCTTCCCTCTATGCAACTGTTGTTCCATTGACGAAAACAAATCTGAATATGTATCGAAAAATTGTAGCTGCAACATGGAACCATGCAATTTTTGTGTAACTTATTCGACATACATGCAGAAGTGAAAGTAAACAACAAAACTGAATATGAAAAGCAGTACCATTGCCTTCTCACTGTCCGACTCCCCATCCTTTATATAGAGAATGTGTTGCGACCCAAATTTCCTGGCCAGTGTGACAGCAGCTGCAATCGTTCCCATTGGGTAAATATCAGTGCTCTGTGCAAGTTGCCTAATAGTCGAGTCCGGGAGGAAGCGATATTCTAAACAAATAGGAGCAATTTTTTCCACAATGTTTGTTTTGTTGACCGAAATAATTCGATCGCAATCACCACGGTCATATACTGTTTTCGGCAATATATTAAAACTTGTAATGGATATCCCATTACACGACAATATATTTTCTGCATGTTTATGAACAAGTTGAGGAGGAACAGTCAGTGTGACTGTCATCATGGCATCCTTGTCTGTCATATCAACATGCGTAATGGGTCTACTTTTGTTTGCCTTGTCCAAGTAGGTGGTATAGACAACCATTATGTCCCCGACGAACACCTGTCCAGTTTGGCGGTTGTTCAAGGCCTTTATTGATAGTACTTTGGATGTCATAACTCTAGACCTAAAGACATTTTTTGAACACGAAAAATAAAGTGAATGGTAGTGTGCTACAAGTACACACATACTTTTGATGAACTATGGAGCCAGAGTTTCGCAACGACACCTCTTAGTCTGCGGAACATGCAATAGGTTTGACGTCTCGCTCGTACTTGTTGATACTTCTTGTGAGCTGCAAACCATGTATTGCATATGGCACCAACATATTCTCCATGCCATAGATGAATATATATCCCAAGAAATTTGTTTAGTAAACATAGTAAGAGCACAACGCATGTATCTTTACCTTTGGCCTTGTCGGTCTGCCGATGTCTGGGATGACTGACTGCTCATGGCCGTCTCACTAGTCCAACTTTTTCTGATGCAAGCATTTGCATATGGACACCAGGACTAAGCAAATATATGCATTCTATATTATATGCCCGCACCCGGTTTGTATCTTTAATTTTCCGGCACACTTGGTATACCTTTTAGAAGATTGTACCACAGAACCCTCTGCTGCTGCACAGAAGAATTCATCTCCCTATCCAAGCAACCTGTTTTTTCCAAGGCAACAACGCGGAAGATGCAATCGACAAGAAGGCAAGTTAGTTTGAAAACAGACATGTAAAACAAAAAAGAAACAGGCCTATTTACCCTCCAAAGAGTCCTTCATCCTATCTAGCCATTCTATTTGTTTAAATGCAGTAATGCAACACAAACACAATGGACATGCACTAGCTTAGTATGCAGGAATAAACATATGCAACCAAGAAAACTTACCATGTAGGAAGGCACGCAACTAGCTTAACACATATCCAGACCATAAATGAAATACAAAACAATGCAATATGAAACAACAGTACGAGGATGCACCTTTCTATATCCTCTTCAACCGATGCAGACGAGACTCTCTCCTTTTCTCCAACGACTCTGTTTGTTTCAATTTGGGAACCCACAAAGTTTAATGGACATCAATGGAAGCTGGTATTCAACGGAGAACAAGTAATATGTACATAAAGAAAAACTGATTCAACGAACAGTCTACAAAGGCATAAACATGAACCTTTGCACTTCTCTATCCATGGCTGTAAATGTGTACAATTTTTTTCCCTGGCCAAAATATATTACAAGGCACAAAATATCACGTAACTGCATGGTCACAGGTAAATGATTTTTGCTTTTCCCTTGGCATTTATCCACATATGCCCTCTAGCCATGTTCTTTATCCTCTACACAGACTGTTGTGCACACGATACAAGTTCTCAGTTTTCTGTGGTGAATTATCCACACATGCTTCCAAACATGGAAATATAATCTTGCAGAGTCTTTGTTGCACATATCATATGTCAAGAACAACACAAATTACATCCTCCGCACACCAGTCTATGTAGAGGAGAAAGGACATGTCATGTCATATCCACACATCTGACCATACATCGTTTATAAATGTACCCTGCATACATATGCTTTATTCCAACAAAAAAACAGCGGGTTTTGTAACTTCACATGTAATCCTCGAATAATTTTGCATGAAACTATTTTCTTTCATGGCAGGACCGCAACACCAGGAAAATCTCACAGAATAACAGATCTCGACTCTGGGAGACATGGAAAATAAAACAACTACATATCCACTAGTGGGTGCAGGGGCTGAACACT
>ML778676.1:331162-342311 GCA_009831015.1 Picea engelmannii
CCAAAAAAAAAAAAAACACAAAAGCTCCAACCACCGCCGCTACACCCGAACCCTACAAGGCCAAATCAAAGAAAAGAAACCAGCATGGACCAAACCAACGAGAAAGCACGAAGAGGCCGAACTGCACCCCCAGCACCCCAAAGCGCAAACCCCAGCCAAACAAACAGAACCAACAACCCGGGAACCAATGAACCAACAAGAACCACCAAGCCAATGAACAACATATGTATCTCCAACGATTACAAAACTGCAACCCAAACAGAAAAGGAACTAGAAACACACAAGGAACATGTGACTACAAATAAGCAAACATTCTTACTTGCAAACTGCAAACTAAACAACAAACAAGGAATACAAAATGAAACCACGACATCCAAACTTACTCCGACATGATGAAATGCAGAAGCACATCTTGAATCACCAACGAAACAACAACAAGCAAAAACCAAGAAACCAACGAAGAAGAACCACTCACCGAACTAGTAAACAATGTATGTAGCCTCAACGATTACGAGGATGAAGCATACAATGGCAGCAACCGACAAACCAGCGAAGAAGAAGCAGTGACTGAACCAATAAGCAATGTATGTAGCTTCAATGGAAGAACAAGGACGAAACATACAATCGCTATTGAACTGGCGGTAGACAATCAAGTGCAAATTCACTGTAACTGTATAGAAAATTTTGAGGAAAAATGTACTTCGAGAACCGTATTTACATAAACATTTAAGACTCTCAGGCTGTCTAAGCACCTCGCGGAATGCAAACATTTAAGTTGTCAGGGGTGTTGCAGAACGTCGCGTCATATGAACATTTACGCAGTCAATGCTATTGATGCATCTTGGAATAAGTGTCAATACATTTCAAGAGATATACATTCGCCAAAGACGCTATAAACTTTGGAATTCTCAATCACTACAAATCTTGGATATCAAAACTTTTCAATATGCTTATTACATATCAAAACTTGCGGATATATTCGGGTAGCAGAAAATGTTAATACAAACATTCGAACCAATGCTAGTATTAATCAACCTTGAAGCAAGATACAGGAAAAATATATGATTAAAACATACTGACCACGAGAAAAACTTTGGATATGTTGCCATATAGTACATTGAGAATAGCAAAGCCGACAATAAGACCTCCAATCTCTTATCCATTCAGATCAATACATATATGTTACTTTTTATTATATAAAAATATATGCTTTTATTTCCATAGCTCCAACAATAGGTATTGTGCAAATATATCAGGTCAAAGGACAAAGTAATATGCACTCAACGATTTATTCATTGCTATAGTCCCTCTACGCCTACGACAGAGACTAATAATGACACATCATAGATAATTGATACATTAATTTAAAAGAATATATATATATATATATATATATATATATGGTAGAAACAAGTTAGCATTTTTTTCTTATACATCCTTTTTTTTATTACAAAGTAAAAATATAATTTTTTGTTAAAAAAAATTATTAACAATAAAAATACAACTTAACCTACCAATATAACAAAAAGCTTAACCTACAACATTTAACCTGCAAAGATGGGAAGGAATTTAAATACTTAAGGGGCGCAATGAAATATTCACTATCATTTTATATGAAAAAAAACTATAGCACATCTAATCTTATTACCTTTAATATTAGAAATGCTTTATATATTTCTCAATGAAGCTTTATATATTTCCCCATGAAATATTCATTAGAAATTTTATACAAAAAAATTACACAAAGCCCACAAGGCCCTTCAATGTTTTCCAAAGCACGACAATCCCACAAGTTACATGAGTGTATATGTTCCAATCTCCTCTAGGCGTTCACAATCGTAGATGTGAAGACATCGAGGGTTGGGGCAAATACATGGGTTGTCAAGCTACTTTCTTCTCTCACAAAAGGGTTAGTCATGGCAACCACTATCGAATCTGCTTTATGATGTGAATTGTCCAGTCAAAAAGGGAGACCCGTAATTCCAATTACTTTACCTAAGTCCAAAAAAATGCTTCTGTAATTTGTGCTTCGGCTCCACACAAATTGAACTGTACGCTCCACACGAATTGGACTACACGCTCCATTTTTATGATGAGAAATTTCTTATTACTTTCTGCGTGGGCTCCACATAAATTAGACTGGACAACACGCATTGTACTGTACTTTCTCATTTTAGCGTGGCTCCACACGGACTGTCTGTACGGATATAGTCTCACGGAGTAGGTTAATTCGGGAGATTTTTCTTCCTGAGTTCCGTTTTTCAGGGTAAAAACGAGTTTGAATCTGATTAATGTTTAAATTTGCATGGATTAAAATTTTATGTATTTCAAAACTTTTTTTTTAATGAGTTTTATCTCATTTTAAATCAATTTAAAATTCAAAATTAATCAAAAATTTAAAACTAAAGCAAAAAACATAAAAAAAAATCAGGATAAAAAAATTACTTCCAGGTTAGACCACTCCTACAAGTTGATAACCATCTACATAAAACCAAAAGGCAAAGATGCTCTACCGCGTACGTTAATGCAAAAGTCGGCTTCAATCCTTGTCATTAGCGTCTTCTCCGCTTTCATATGACACTCATGTCTTCTCAATATCAAAAGAATATTTACTCTATATTCCACATATTTCTGTCTAGTCTTTTCTTCGTCTTTTGCTTTTAATATATATTTTTTTATATAAAATGAGGTTTTCAATTATATAGGTTGTAAAGACATAAAATTAAGTTATATAAGGTTTATTTAATCAGTAAGTTACATCAGATTTACTTAAACAAAATCAAATTTTTAAAAACTTTTTTAAATGTTAAATTTGAGAAAATGTTCAGATTTACTTAAACAAAATCAATTGTTTAAAAACTTTTTTAAATGTTAAATTTGAGAAAATGTTTACCATTTGAATGATTATGAGTTTAAATGGATCTATGTTAGTATAAATAAATTTATGTTGGTATATCTCGGATGGGGTGTCATCTTGATTATGTCATCTTGGACGTTGTGCTAGTTGACGCTACACTCTTCAACTCATTCCTTCACTGGAATGACTCAGTTGTGTCGAGCTTATCATGCAGTACAATACATATCACTCAAAGTGTGAGAATCCTGCAATTCATGTGGGTTTTAGTACCACGACAATTAAAGTTCATTACTATCCCACGACATGAGCGATGCCAACATTAATTCAACATCCTCCATTTCTCTATATGGGCCAACCATTATGATTTAGTGAGGGAGGCATTGATGCTATTTGGCTTTTGCGAAATTCTTCCTCTATTTGCCTTATGTGTTCTTCCTTAGCTTCAACGCTCTCTCTCCATCAAGGGACTGTCGACCTCCCTTCCATTTCCATGCTCGGGATGCGAGAGTGTGCTCATTCCCGATGTAGTAATTCCTCCCATGATAGTTTGAATGATCACCAAAATGACGTAGGGTTTTCATCCAATTTCCCTAGTCATACATCTGAGAATTCTCCTCTCCATGCTCCTGGCGCCCAAACTGATCCAGAATCCATTAAGACATGGGGTTGTTTGGTCGTTGAGGAAGTTGCAGACTCCATGGCCACATATATCAATCGTGTTCCAACTCCAAAATATTCTAATGTCGACATTGCTTCTCCTAATGGGTCAGAGAACAATCCATACACTTCATCTCACATCAAATTGCCTCACACCAATATGGAAGCTTTCCATTCAAAGCCCTTGCTTCCCTTTAGCTCCCTCTCCAAAGAAACTATGCTAAATCTCGTATTTCAGATGTGCAGTGAGATAGCAGACTTAAAATTCCGTATGGAACAACTCCACCTTCGTCTCTCCTAGCTTGTGGTTCTGCAAATTGGCATTGTTCTTCAACGATCGGTTCCCGGAGTGACTGCCTAGGATGCAATCATGCTCTATGATCCCATTCCTCTCCCACTAAGCAGTTCTTCTCAAAAGGGACAAGTTATGCATCATGAATAATTGTATTCTTATCATAGTTTTCAGTCTTAGTCTCAGTTTTGGTCCTAGCTTATTTTCCACAGTTCACGAGAGGCTAGTAGTTATGTTAAATTGTCTAAACAACATATATACTTTAATACTAAATTTTTTTATCCCACAATTCATGAGAGGCTAGTAGTTATGTTAAATTGTCTAGACAACATATATACTTTAATACTAAATTATTTTTTGATCCCTAATCAATGGTCGCGATGAATTGGTAAGTATATAATATGTATCTACATTACTTTTTTTTAGCAGGTAATACAATAAACTAACTTTAAAAAATTTAAAAATAAAAATTACGCTGACATAATTTATGTTGGAGTTACATCACACACACCTAGGATTTATTTTTCCTAAGGTTATTCCTTGTTTATTAGTCATAATTAGTCATTATCCAGTCTCCTATATTTTAGGGGAGAATATTCCACCTGGAGAATCTTCTCTTTCAGTTGACACTTCAGTTTGACTAATTGAGTTGAGTTTAGATGTTGCATTGGTTTTGTCACCATGCAACATTGGGATCATCACCAACTCACTACTCTTTGTTTAGTCAGTTAATTGAAGACTAGTTGACTAGTTAACTCAGCTAGGTGGCCGTTCACTCTTGTAACTGCCTGAGAGACTAGACTAGGTGGCAGTTTACTCTTGTAATTGTTGGTGTGTGTCCAGATCAATCTAGACCACCACTATGGCTCATTAGTTTCATATGTATCCTATATTTATTGTAAATTATTCACTCTTTGAGTGTGGAATACGGTTAATGAGAATTCTTCCATTCTTTCTATCTTGCTTCTTCTTTCTTAATTTCTCTCTACAAATGTGTGTGGTATTTTATAGCTAGATCTATTTTGTACAGGTTCAACACATTTACATGGTATCAGAGCCAATGGACTGCTAAGCAAAATCTACACCAAATTATTTTTGTAGGTACAAAAGATTGAAGACAACAAAACGATGGATTATTAGCTGGAAATACTTCATGCCTCATAACTATTTGGAATGGAAGCCAAAATTTTTTGCTTCTGCTAAGATGCAAAGGCTTATACCAAATAAAAATGGCAATGGAAGTACAACCTGATTCTGCCGATGAGAAAAATGACTTTCTCAATAGACAAAATATGGCCATAGGAAGTATCGACATGTCTGTTTCTCCTGAACTTTTCCATCAAGTATATGAAGAATCACAATGATCAACTCCAAATGAATTATGGACCAGATTGGAGTATCTATTTGGGAATAAAGAATATTGTGAAGATTTCATGCGGGAGGTTGAACAGATAGAGCCAGAAGAGAAGCCATCAAAAGATCAAACCTCTTATTATGAAGAGTCTTCTACTAAAGTATTTGCAAAAAATATTATTCCAATAATTGAAGATGATGTCTACTCCATTTCAGATTTATTTTCTAAAATTCATGTGAAATATATATGACATGCATCTCAGGAGTCACATGCAGACACTTTTGCATGCACCATGCATGCATGTTAGGAGACAAAAATGGAGTCGCGCACATCAGATGCCATTATGATATTTTCTGAGAAAAATTTGCAGAAACAAATTGGATATTTGAATTCCTCTTAGGAAAATATCCAATTTCAAAAAACAAATCGTCCGAAATGGAGTCCGGAAAGTGAAGTTATGATCGTTTTAAAATCAACAAAATTTCAGCATTTTTTTGGAAACGGCCGCACGGTTTTCAAAATTTCATCCAAAATTTATTTGGATATTATTCATTACAAGAAGATAAAGTGGATATGTATAGAAATATCAATGATGCATATACTTCATCAGATCTGTGTAGACATCTACATCTTCAACAAAATCTTCAAAGAGCACAAACTTGCACAGTTGCAAGGTCTTCTTGGAGTGAAGGACATGGTTGCTTAGCAACTGTCTTTTGTTCCTTATCCTTTTTTATTTTATGCATTGTAATTTTAGGGGGTTTTTGTTCCCATGAGGTTTTCCCTCTTTCCTCGTTTAGTTCATTGTATCTTTTGTATTTGGGTACCTAACATGGCCTCATAGCCGGGACCCATTCAGTGATGTTCAAGGGGGGTGTTGGAGTTACTTCACACTATTTTCACCATAGTGATGTTCAAGGGGGGTGTTGGAGTTACTTCACACAACCTAGGATTTATTTTTCCTAAGGTTATTCCTTGTTTATTAGTCATAATTAGTCATTATCCAGTCTCCTATACTTTAGTGGAGAATATTCTCTTTCAGTTGACACTTCAGTTTGACTAGTTGAGTTGAGTTTAGATGTTGCATTGGTTTTGTCACCATGCAACATTGGGATAATCACCAACTCACTACTCTTTGTTCAGTCAGTTAACTAAAGACTAGTTGACTAGTTAACTCAGCTAGGTGACAGTTCACTCCCGTAACTGTCTGAGAGACTAGACTAGGTGGCAGTTTACTCTTGTAACTACTGGTGTGTGTCCAGATCAATCTAGACCACCACTATGGCTCATTAGTTTCATATGTATCCTATATTTATTGTAAATTATTCACTCTTTGAGTGTGGAATACGGTTAATGAGAATTCTTCCATTCTTTCTATCTTGCTTCTTCTTTCTTAATTTCTCTCTGCAAATGTGTGTGGTATTTTCTAGCTAGATCTATTCTGTGCAAGTTCAATACATTTACAATTTCAATTATATTATTTACATAAATATAAATATATGTATTAATTCCATGCCCACATATCATTATATGTGTATTTTATTAAGATTCTATACTCTCAATTATATTAATAAAAATTAAAATTTTAAATGATGAAAGGTATATTGATATCTCCATAGCATCACACCAATCCAAAGAGAATAACGAATTTGACATGCATAGAAAGGACCACAAAATTTATTGTCGAAGATTGTATCAATTTTGACAACATAGATAGAAATGAATTCACAGATCGCTTAAGGTTGAATTTTGAAAATAAATTTAAAATGAAGAAGTAACATCACTTTGAGGAAAAATATACGGTTGGACACATCTCACTGACATTCACTCGCAAGATCTTTTCAACGTTGTATTTTAAATTTATATTTTGATTTTAATAAAGTGAAATAATACATCAAAGCAGTGATGTGTTAATATCGATGTTAAATCACGTGTTAACATGTGTTGCATGGCAGCGTAGTCCTTGCCGGGTTGAATTGGGAATAAATGCATAGGGATGGGGAAAAAGTAGCGGAGGCAGATGGAAACTGCAGCAAAGATGTGACAAGCAACATGAAGCATAGGTGGAATCCATGCAGTAAATGACACATGGCCTCTAGAGTCCCATTTATTTTTTGAAACTATATAATCCATCTTGTTATGTTCGAAATTTCCGTTTTTCCCAATAGTGTGACTTGTTATGTTCAAAATTTCCGTTCCTACCTTGCATGTTTTATCTTTTCAATGTATACTTTCAACTAGTTAGAGTTAAGTACAATTTCCATAGACCATCTGGCTTGTATGTCTCTATATGTGCCAGGACAAAAAAAGTTATATGCATAGCAGGAGAAAAAGATATGCATGAGAAAAAGCTAATTCAAATTAAATAAACACAAATTCTTGACATTCAACATAGTTGAAGAAAAAAATTTACGAGCACATACATATAAAAGGAGTTAAAAAATAGTTTTATTTGGAATATATCAAAAAATAATATTGTCGGTTACATATTCCTGGAAATTTAAATGAGTTTGTCATATAGACTGGGATTGGGGCTCCCACTGACCATAAGAGAAATACGTACAAGAAATAAGACCATGGAAAGAAGAAGTGGGAGACGATAGAGTGTAATACCTAAAAAGAAGAAATTGGAAGGTATCAGTCTTTGGCTAGACATTTTTATTTAAAAAGGTGGAATAATTGGATTGATAAACAAAGAAGGATGTGATCAGTATAGACTTACAGTGATGGTACATATCAACCCTTTTGCTATTTGCTTGCTGATGCCTTTTTATTGCTGTCGTCGATAGCTACTGGAATCGTGCCAACTGCCTGTTGCATTTCGTCGGCGACCCGCTTCAATTCCCTTTTGACCCATTCTTCAATGTAGCTTTTCAAGGGGGAGACTTTGATCTCATTCTATATCTTTATGTTGAAAAGTTCCTTTTCTAATTCCCTTAGATCAATAGAAAGATTATGTAGAGCCTGATCAATGTCTTCATTCTTTACCGAATAGTTGACTAACCAGTTGTCCACGTCATCTTCACCATATTCAAGGATGTTGTAAAACTTTTCTAAAGATAACGCCTTAAAAATATCAACTTGTTTATCGAAGGCTTGCTTAATTAAGGGCAAGGAGTTGATGATTAACTTGGGTTCTTGGACCTTGTTGGTCCTTTCGGCTAAGTCTATTTCAATCAGCTTTGTGAATACTTTTTCTTTCTTTGATATGGCTTGCTCACATGATTGGACAATGAGATGTAGGTTCTTCACTTTATCTTTCCAGCATGCATTTAATTGAGTGATCGGTTTTTGGAGGGGAGATCTTGTTGTCTTCTTCTCGTTTCTGTCATTTTTTTGACACGGGTGCCAAAAGGGATGACCATATCTAAATAGAAACGTTCTTCATTTTAAAAATCCACCTGCAAATGTTCGAGCAATGTATGTGCCCTTGTTCCAAGGGAAGCCATAGTTTGTGATGTTTCCCAGGCCTCAGTAATCAGTTCCATTCATTTCTTGATATTATTCTCCACATATCCTCTACACGATGTGAGGAGGCTGGAGGATCCTTTTAACTTAGCTGCAGGGGTGGTAGGCATGGCTATTGCTAAAGGACTGGAAAGCAATGACATGTGAATCAAAGCTTCCTCCAATTCCTTGAATTGGTCCTTCAGTCTGGCATTCTCGACCTCAATGCCTCCAATGGAATCATCAAGAGCATCTCTAGTTTCTCTGTGAATTCGAGAGATTTGGGACGACTGCATGTTCTCAAGGTTAACTTCTGAATGAGATTTTCCTTTCTTATTTTTTACATCTCTCTTTTCAATAATCAATTTTTTAGACTCGCTGTAAAAACAACGCTTTGGAATATGAAGGATTCATCTTCGTAAAAAATTTCAGTATCAGTTATGTCCATTGGGCGACTATGCTGGATCACGTCTCTCGGCTGATCATGGTTGCAGAATATGCTCTCCAGATCAGTCTCAAGTTCCATGTTCTCACTCTCAATTTCGAGCTCTTTCGCCTGCCCTACAAGTTTTTTTCTCTTCTTCTCCACGGGAAGCTTGTGAGAACTATAAATTTTAGGGTGAGGAGGGTTGTTATCTCCTCCTCCATTTGAAGAACTCTGGGTTACTTTCTTACTGTGGTGGGCCGTTGGAGCGATGCTCCGGGATGTCATACTTTTGGGAGTGCTATCCGGCGATTAAACACTCTTCTCACTGGGGCCTTTTCCTTGTTGCTTATACAATTCAGTGGTGCTTTGCAATGTGTCTAGGTCACCAAAATCAGAAGCAGGAGTGTTGTCGCAAGTGTCTCTATTTTCACTCAGGTGTTCCTGGAAAAAAGAATTGCTGAGGCCAACTGTAAGTAAATGTTCTAATTTTTTTTATAAGGGTCGAACCCTCTTAGCTTTTCAACATATATTAGGTTCAAGTTTTTGAAATGGGCCGCGAATTCGTCAATTTTGTTGACGTTCCTCAACATGAAGTCACCGACTTTCCAAGGCAGAGGAACAAACTATTTTTTTCTCTTCCCATGGAATAGATGCAACCAATAGTTGTGTTGCCTTGCTATTTCTGTAAAAAACATTTTGTTCATAATATGACATGGAAGGACAACAGGTTTTTCCTTGGAGCCAAAAATCCTTATCACACTGTAATTATCCATTGGTTCAAGTGCCCCCTTCCTGTCCAAAAAATTAGTTGCCTGGTTAGATATGCGGGGAGCATATTCTCCTAATAAACAACCTTTGAAAACAGAGACAAAGTCATTAAAAACCTCATAAAAACATTGGGAGGCCTTGTGCTTCGACAAGGCCTGGTACCGGAAGGTTACTAGGTTGAATTCCCAGTTTACCTTCTTGGACAGAGACAATTTTGGAAACTGACAGCAATGCGCTATCACAAAAACCAAGTAGGATGACATATAAAATTTCTTGTCCTTTTTGAATCTTGACAATTGGGAACAAATTTCATGGGAAATTAGCTTCCCCCAATAAAAAATGGTTTGTTCCTTGACTGTGAAATACAAAATATAAAGAACCATGTGGGAAATAGTTGTTGTGGATTCTTGTCCCGTCATTCTTGTAAACAACCACACAGTTTCTCGGAATGGATTTCTAAATGAACTAACCTATAAGTTTGTGATATCTTCAGGAGCTCCCATCGGGTCTTCCAGGAACTCGGGAAAGAGGTCCAACCCATTATTATTCTTTCTTAGGAACTGTTGGGAGTCTTCTCCTTTGAACGTCAATGTTGGCTCCAACAATATTAACATCTCGCAGAAGACTCGAGGTGACAAAGAAAGAGAAGAGTGGCCCCACAGTGGAATAATTCTTTGGCCTGAAATATATTTATCGGCGCACCAAGAGACCGACTCCTTATAGTCAAAAAATTCAGGGACACAACTTGCACGAGCAATCCCAGAGGTCCAAATTATTTTGTTCTAGGCAGAAGGGGATGAGTAGTAAGAATATGCCCTGGACCACTAGAAGTTCTGGTCCTCACGCCCAAAGATGTTCACTGTATCTCCACAGAACTGTTGTTGAGTTGGTGCCATAATTTTATGAGAACATCTGTTTGCTCCAGATGATGTTTGAAATGAACAGTTGGAGGGGATAATATAACCCTCTGGAAATGTTGGTTCAATGCGTGTGAATGGGAAATATCCTCGAGCCTTTCGCTTATTAATGACAATCTCTATGGGTTATGGATGATGAGTTGTTAAAAGTAAAGCTTACTTATTGCATACTTAGAAGTGCGAAGGTGGCAGGTATGATGAAGAGAAATTAAGGATTGGAGGTTTCATGAATGCACCAACCCGACGATGTGCGAATGGCATTCCATGATATTTGAAATTAACACTCAGAAGGGATAATATAACCCTCCACAAATCTTGGTTTAATGCACATTAATGACAGATCTCCTCGAGACTTTCGCTCATTAATGACAATCTATACAGTTCCTGCATGATGAGTTGTTAGCATTAAAGCTTACTAATTGCATATTTA
>ML778676.1:347970-377104 GCA_009831015.1 Picea engelmannii
GGATATGCACCCTCTACCCCTGATTATAACCAATTGTTTCATCCTTCACTAGTTCCTCTTCCGGTGGCTTCAAACCCCACTGTTGAGTGCTATTGGAAGGTCCAGTGCTATTTGAGAGGAAGGACGATACGTATTTTAGGACACGAGCATTTTTTTTCTTTGTTCTCCCACGCAGACAAAATCCACCTATGGACATGTATTCTTCTTTTTCAATTGATTTATCTATGATTCTCTCATGATTACATGTGATTGTGAGATATATTGTGAAGGTCTAGATTATACAAAGCACTCTTGTTCATTTGTTGCTCTCACCACCATTTGCACACATCCACTTTGCTAGTTGGGCATCATAGAGGACCCACAAAATCCCCACCATTCCAGACGCTTGTTGAACCTCCATCCTATTCTAGGAGGAGTTCCTAGTCTTGCCACCTCATCAACCCAACCCTCTCACACCCCTGTGAGTGCTACTATTTTGGGATCAAATTTGCTTGGTTCCACTTTACTTGGGTCCACTTCCCAAGGCCAACCATCCACTAGCTCTCCTCTACAAGGAAGCAGGGGACAAACTTCTTCCAAAGGGGGAAGTCCCACCCCACCTCACCCCCCTCACGGATCAGGTACACAAACTACTCACAACATGGTTGGAACTAACCCTCCACCACCACTCCAGATGCCATATTTGTCCCCCCTCAACATACCATATCTGAGCAAGATCCCCTATGATCCTATATTGCACAACCCCACATGGCCTGCAATGCCCACCAAACTACCTTCAGACATTCCTAAGTTTGAAGGAAAGGTGGGAGAAGATCCCGCCAATCATATCATGACCTTCCACTTATGGTGCTCTTCAAACAACATCATAGACGACTCTGTCTTATTAAGGTTATTTTAGCACACACTCACAGGCCCATCAGCCAAGTGGTATGTAGATGAAAAATCAGGGTCTCATGTGACTATTGAATCTTTGGCCAAAGCATTTTTGACCTTCTTTCAACTACCAATCCATCATGACAATGGTATCGAACTACTCTTTGAGTTTAAACAATCCTCCACCACTCATATCACTGACCACATTCACGAATGGTGTCAACGATGTAGTTTATGCAAAGCAGAAACCACCAAGCAACAATGCCTTGACTGGTTCCTCAGGTCACTCGTCTCCCTCCTTTCCAAAGATGTGGCCTCCACCTTCCCCCAGTCAGAAGAAGAAGCCATCAACAAGGCTCAACATTATGATCTCTTTTATGCACAATCATGATACTTATATACAGTACTACCTGATGCCCTAAGACTCATCCCATTCAACCAAGAGAAACCCAGGATGTTGCACTCAACAGATGGATTGATTGGTACCACAACACACCAGAACCCATACATCCAACCACCACCCATGTACGGTACACCCCAACATCCACTGATATATGGTGAACCCTCTTATTACCCTCCTCCTCCGTACCAGCAGCCATACCCCGCTATACCCCCTCTAGCCACGAGTGGACCTGCATCAACACCCATGATGCGTCCAACTGTACAACCAACTTCTGGTACCCCCTCTACCTCAAATTACACCCTGAGCACTAGTGAAAGAACCATGCCTTCCCATGTACCATTCAGATCATTGCCACAAAATAATCCGTACTTTCCATTTCCTGGCCCTCCCCAACCCATGGCTCCACCACAAGTGAAACCACACGCCGGGATTAACTTTGTTCAACCCTCTCCCATTCAACAATTTAAAAATTTTGAACAACTGAATACGGAAAATTTGTCTCATTAGTTGAATAATTCCAAGAAGAAAGGAAAAAACCGAAACAATAATAATCTAGGACTAGGGGGGAATAACCCCCAACAAAACCAACCTACTGGGGGCAACCAGAATCAAGGGAACCAGAACCCCCAAGGGGGAAATCACAAAAAAAGCCAAGCAAAGAATAACAACCTCTAGACAAACTTCCCTTTCACCCTTTGCGGTGAATATGGCCATTATACTCACCATTTCCCTCAGATTTCCGACTTTAATGAATGAAATAATCCGCAAACAGACCCTGTCCTCTCGCACCGCCTGCCCCTCAGCAGGCCCCACAACAGTATGTGCAACAACCACCCCGGGTGGTGTTGAAAAACCCTATTACACACCAAGGTGTGATGACAACCTAGCAGGAGATGCAACCTACCCCACTACAGATGGGACAATATCAAAACCCTGGCACTCCTGCGGATCACACTATCCTCCTCACTAGTGAAGAGGAAATTATTCTACAAACACACAATCATCAATACATCGCACGCCCATAATCTACTCCCACCACCTCGGAAGTAGTTCCAATTACAACTGGACCACCTTTGATGATTCCACACCCTAACACTGGAACACCCCTTCACATTCCTCACATCCCATTACGATGGAATGTCAACAACTCTCAGGCTAGGGAGACACACAATTATAGTTAGGTCGATGACTTGGCACAATCTGCTACCTCCATATCAGTCTTAGAAGTCCTTCAAACCTATCCTACTCAACATAAGTCATTACTTTCCACCTTGGGGGCAGTTGACCCTCCTGATACTAGACTCATAACATTTGATCTAGATTGTGAGGAACCCCGTCTCCCCGCTTTGGTAGCTTTCCAGATACCAGTCAAGATTCAGAACATCACAATTCATCGATGTATCATCGATGAAGGTGCATCCACATGCATCATGTCCAAAATGGTATGGAAAAACCTCGGCTCCCCCCAGCTAATACCATCCGCCATTACTTTAAGAGCTTATGATGGACGACCATCCTCTCCGGAAGGGATCTTTCAAAATGTCCCCATTGAACTGAAGGGAAAAAATATCCTCATTGACATTGAGGTTATCGACACCCCACTCGATTACAATATCTTGTTTGGACGTAGCTACATGTGCGCTATGAAGGCAATAGCCTCTTCTATGTTTTTAACGATGATGTCACCCCACAACGGGATGATCATCACCATCAATCAGGTTTCACATTATGATCCTAACCCTTCCTCCAACATCGATAACATCCTACCTTTTGTCCACACTAATTCCGATGCCTACCTACTCATCGATATGGGCTCCATAATTTTCAAAGACCCATCATTGCTAGGGACATAACACGGGGCACCCCCGCTCATACACTCCTCATCTCAAGTATGCATCATCTCTTCCAACAAAACTAACACTGGAGATACCATTCCTCCCACCGAGGCTTCTTCACTTCTTGACGTCCCACTAGTCATATAACTCCCACCTCATGCATCCCCTGAGAAATATACAATACCACTTGTCCCCGATGTCCCCCTCCCCAAGGGTCACATCCACTCTTGGGAGACAGTCCCCCAAGCCATGACCCAAATTCCCTTCTTCTACCCCCCGCCGGGTGTACAAGCCTTCCACGTAGCTGCAATTCTTACCCTCCCTAACATGGTGCTTGCCATCCCAGTTTGGTATCTGCACCCCTCTAAGATGGTTCCTCAACCATCCCTTCCTCCCTAAACAAAGGGAATCCCAATCCAGATCCTAGTCCTCACTCCGACCACACCACCCTCACCCCCACTTGTTAGCACCACCGCTACAACTGGGGGAAGATGGAAGAAGAAAGATCCCACCACTCCACTTCCCCCCTGAGTTCAACCTCCTTATGCACTCTGCGAGAAAGAAGGACACCCCACAAATAGATGTCCCTCTCTCCCATAGTTACGCAATCTGATCCAACTCCACCGAGCAACCACATTGCCCGTCGCTTCACCAAGCACACCTAGTACTACCACCCCGTCCCCTACTGCAGGAAACAAAGGGTTGCGAACCAGATTCACATGTGCCATCTGTTCAGAGTATGACCATTACACCCACCATTGCCCCGCGCTACCTCAGTTTCGATAGAAACTAACGACAATACGCCAGAGCTTTCAACAAGACATCTCTCCAGCCACTCGAGTCACTGACATCCATTATGTCACAACCTCAGTCGACAAATGAATGATATGTCCTTTCTCTCTCTGTGACTCGCTTGATCATTTCACCTACTAGTGTTCCACTATCATTGAATATAGGTGTTTCCAAATGACCCTTATTTAAAATCTTACACCTCCCCCAATGTTAGAGGTAACAGTGATTACCCCTACTCCATCTCCAGATATTGTTTATATCTTCTCTCCTGAGCCTGAGGAAATTCCCACTCCTCAATGGTTCATTGATAGCCTAGACGTGGATTTTCCCCCAAATCCCCCCGATTCTTTGGTTTATTTCCCCACGAAAATATTATGCCCAACTACAATTTTTAACCCACAATATCTCGATATTTGGTTTTTGTCGAGCGAACCATCACAACCTCCTTGCACCACCCCCTCTACATCTTCACCACCAGAAGACAATCACATAGTAAAAGTCACCAATGTTCCTCCCCCAAATCCCTTATATTCTCGTCAGTTCCACTGCGACGAAGACATCCTCGAGGAATTAACAACCCCCGATTTCCCATGGAATGCACTCCACCATAGAGTGCTCTTTCTCTCACAGGAAGCCTTTGAGCCACCTTGCCAAGACTCCATATATGCAATCGAAACTAAATATTTTATCCCATCAGTGTATATATAATGGTTCAACAACCCTATCCCTGCCCCCGACATTTTTGAAGAAGGAAACATGGCCAACGTTTCTCCCACTGTCAAAATCGATCTTTCCATCAAACCTGGAATCGTAGAGGAAATCACCATTGGCACCACATGCTCTCCTGAAGAACTTATAGCTTACAAATCTTTCTTCCAGGAATACCGAGACATTATCGCCTAGTCATACACAAATATGCCTAGCCTTGATCCTTCTATTGTCCAACATCATATAGACACATGGCCTGATATCACACATGTATGACAAAAACAACGCCCACTACACCCATCCAAAGAGGCGACCATAAAATATGAAATCGACAAATCATGCATTGTCGGGTTCATATACCCCATCGCATATACGTCGTGGGTCTCCAACCCCATCCCTGTCAACAAAAAATAGGGCACTATTCGTGTCTGCACTAAATTTTGTGATCTCAATCACGCATGTCCCAAAGAAAACTTCCCAACGCCCTTCATCGACCAAATTATTGATGATTGTGCTCGCCACGAAGCGTTGTCCTTCATGGACGGTTTCTCTGGCTACAACCAAATTTAGATTCATCCAACGGACCAGTACAAAACGACATTCACTACCCCCTGGGGTACTTTTTCATACTGTGTCATGCCTTTTGGCCTCAAGAATGCCGGTGCGACATTTCAATGGGCCATGATGTATGTTTTTCATGATCTGGCTCGTATAATCCTCGCATACTTGGATGAACTCACCGATCGATCCAAGAAATGCACTCAACATCTAGATGACTTACGAATCATCTTTCAAAGGTATCGTCAGTCTAATATCTGCTTGAACCCCCTCAAGTGCATATTTTGTGTCACCGCTGGATGCCTCCTTGGGTTCATCGTTTCCCAATTCTCCATCACTGTTGACGCCCTCAAGGTCCAAGACATCACTGAATTTCCACCACCTAGGAATCTACGCCAACTCTAAAGCCTACAAGGAAAAGCTAGCTTTCTATGCTGCTTTGTCCCCGATTATGCCACTCACGCACACAGTTTCCTCCGCTTATTGTGTCACGATATCCCATTCCAATGGGATGAACATGCCCAAACTTCTTTTGATGATTTAAAAGTGGTGCTCTCTAATGCCCCTTTGATTAGTCCACCTGATTACGATCATGAATATATCCTCTACTTCTCGGCCTCAGCCGTCTCAGTGGTAGGAGTTCTCGTCCAACTAGGGGATGATGGTCGTGAGCATGTAATTTATTATATTAGTAAAAGTATTTCAGGGCCACCCCTGAAGTACAATCATGAAGAGAAAATTTCCCTTATAGTTGTCCTCGCAGTCCAGAAACTGCGCCATTACATCCTGCTTCGCAATACCAAAGCCGTGGAAAGTTCCAACCCCATGCAATACTTTCTCAGTTGTCAGTAAATTAATGGAAAATTTTCTTGATAGATCATCATCCTTCAGGAGTACAACCTCGAATTTTCAACAACCAAGAGCAAGAAATCCCTCATCCTCACCGAACTCATTACGATATTTCCCTCCGATGCCACCAGTTTACCCATCAATACAGACTTCCCCGATGAACACCTCTTCTACATCCCCTCTGATGATCCCTGGTACGATGATCTCCTCGTCTACCTACAAACACAGAAGTTTGGACCTCACCTCTCCAGGGATGATCGTTGACATATTCACCATCAGGCCCCTCGATATCTCCTTATCGATGACATATTATATTGACGAGGGGCGACACCATACTCCATTGATGTTTGACCATCGATGAAGCTAACATAGTTCTGAATGATTGCCACGACAACGCTCGCGCTGGTCGCCTCTCAGGGATGTCCACCATCCAGAAAATCATTCGAGCAGGATACTTCTGGCCCACATTATTTCATGACTATATCCACAACATGAAACGTTGTGACAAATGCCATCTTTATGCCCACAAAGCATGAGAGACACCCGTTTTTCTACACCTAGTCATCATCGTTGGCCCCTTTTGCAAATGGGGCATTGAATTCATGACTTGTAACCCTCCATCCAGCAATGGACATAAGTACATTATCATGGAATTCGATTAATTAACCAAGTGGGTCGAAGCCATGCTCACCTTCAACAACATCGCTGACACTGCAATGCATTTTTTCTTTAATCACGCCATTTCCCGCTTCAGAGTACCATTACAACTGGTCTCCGATCATGGAAAACACTTTGAGAATGATCTCTTCATCGAGATTTATTCAAATTTAGGATTCTCTCACGAGTTCGCCTCCCCCGACTACCCTCAGTCTAATGGACAAATAGAGGTGGTCAACAAGGTCCTTAAAACCATGTTGCAGTGTACTGTCAACAAACATAAGACCAATTGGCATCATATGTTATTCTCAACACTATGGGCTTATTGCATAGCAGTTAAAGCTACCATTGGTTTTACACCCTTCCATATCATCCATGGGGTCAAAGCCACTCTCCCCATTGAGTGAAAAATTCCCACCTTACGCACCACTATTGAGCTTTTATCTGACACTGCTCTAATGGAGCAACGCTTGTTGAACTTAGAGTCACTGGATGAAGACCGTCGGTCTTCATTAAAGAACAATGAGGTAGCCAAAAAATGGTTAAAGGCCACCTTTGACCACCATGTCAACTTTCGCTCATTTAACAAAAGAGACCTCGTCCTTGCCTACGACATCGCTCACAATACCCTCGGCCACGGAAAATTTGAGTCCTTATGGCATGGAACTTATATCATCCAACATTGCCTCAGTAAATGAACCTACATCCTGGCCTCCCCCGAAGGCCATTCTCTAAACGAACCCGTCAACAGGTTATACCTAAAAAAAATTTACGCTTAGGCATAGCCACTCTACACTAGGATTTTTCCTTTTTTTCTAGTTTTTACACATTTTAGAAATTTTAATCTGTTTTTTTTCCTCCATGCCTTACGGCTGATCTACCATTTGTGTTATTGACATATGATTCCTTCATCAGCCTACCACATCAGTTCCGCTGATGGGGCTAGCCTATGGACACAAAATCTCACTTCGACCACTTGGGCCCTCTATTCCCCCTCACATGAACTGCTCCACTCCAGCGGCATATGTTTGGGCTCAACAACCAAAAACCAAGAATAATACACAACCATCATTGGCCTCCTCGTCGAGGCCAGTCACTGTCATATTCTCCACTTTAGCATCTTACTAGATTTCCATCTCGTCGTCTTGCAACTCAATAATGTGTACCGTGTCTGCGATCCAAGCCTCTTCCGCAAATACCTGCAAGTTAGACTTTTATCTCAACATTTTGATTCAATCACATTTACACATATTCCACGATAATGCAATCAAATAGAAGATAATATGGCTAACCTAGTTTTAGATTGACATTTATCACATCAAGATACCTTTACACATAGATAAAACATCAAAAGTTTGTCACAACATATAGATTAGACATCATAAAACACATCACAAAACATCATCACATGTGAACATCACAAAGATCCCAAAATGTATATCCATATATATATATATATATATATATATATATATATATATATATATATCGATCACTGTGCCATCAAATGTTTACAAAAAATAGTACATGTACATCACCCATAGGCAGGTGAACTCCCTCATCCCTATAGGTACAAAATAGGTGCCACACTACCATATATACAATATGGGCTCGTAGGTCGCTATAAATACAAAAAATAAATACATCAAGCACTCATGGGGCCTCCAGAGCACCACCAACAGGTCCTCTATCAAGAGGCGGTGCCCCACTAGCTGGAGGTCCGCTAGGTCCAGGTGGCAATCGCCCTGTCATCGTCGCCCCTGCTACATCTACTTTGCGGATTAGGGTCCGCAAATCCACCGGAATGCCTACACACTGATCCAAGATTCCCTTGTCCTAGATTTGTGTCCACATGCCCTCAAGCACTCCCTGTAGCATCGCCTCCACTCGACGACGAAAGTTGTCTAACACTCTGCTAGCCTCTGCCTACAGAGCATGTGAAGGCCTTTCATCAAGGTCATCATATCAACACCTCCTACCATCTCTATCAACATCCATTGATCTCACACCAGCGTTGTCCCTTCGACGTCTCTCCCCTTCCCGCGGATCCCCTCACGATGGTCTCTCCAGCCCCTTGGCGAGCCGATGCTCTAACCAGCTCCATCTGTTAGCCTCGTGACCCCACATCTGCACACACAACAAACAAAATATAACATCAACATCCATCCATACACAAAACTTATGCTATACTATCCAAAACACAAAACATCAAATATATCAACATACCTCGGTAGTCCCAAACCTCTTGAGGAGGCAAGACCATGTCGGGTTCTCGACAATAGTACATCCTACCATACGAGTATCACATGATGATCTATGGGATCTGACGCCACACATGTGCTAGCTCAGATGTAAAGTAATGGCCACCCTCCCCACCCCTGTGTCAAACCAAGATCGTTGCCCACCACATCAATCATGGCCCCCGTGCACCGGGTGCATCTAACAGAACTCTGGGGCACAACATAGGGACCCTCTCCAAAAACATGCCACCAAGATCGACCCAAAGGAAAAATCCCCTGAGTCCACAGCTCGACATCTGTTGATCTGCCCCATCATATTGGCATGTAGCATCAAGCCCCAGGCAAATTTCTCTCCACTGAGTGCCCTCTGCATGATCCTCAACTGACCACCACTGATCCGCTGAGTAGCGAGGGATCCATAGACTCTCACAACCATCGCTGCAACACAACAATGCATAAGGGTGTCCATTTCCCCAATCCGCACCATCGAGACTGACATAAATTCCTCCCTGGAGCAGTACATCCGTGCCAGGTCATCCAACTGTCCATCCCCTGGTAACAAGGGATCAGTAGGTAAAGCGCTTCCCCGAAAGGGGAGCCCAGTCTAGAAATACAGATCCTCCATCACAGAGAATGTGAGCTTCTCCCCCCGTACAATGAAACACTACAGATGTGGGTTCCACATAGATATCTGAAACTGAAGTAGGTACTCTTGTGCCTGCAATAGTGAGCAGTCAAAGAACTCTAGCAACCTACAGGCTGCCAAAGCTCCCCACACACCTTGCTCCTCATCCCTCACCGCCTTTCTAAGGCACGCCTAGTCTCTCTCCCTCCGGTGGACTGGCATCCTCAACTAGTCACCTGCATCCACATTCACAATACTTGATCAGCCATCACCACCCATAAAAACACCCAAATGTCAACAAAGAAAAGTTTTTTTACACTCCCCAGCTTTGCCTCATGTGCGCAGCTATTTTCCCCACAGGCGTGCACATGTGCACACCTGTTCTTCACACAACTGCAGATCAATGCACACCTTTTAAAGACATAGGGGTGCATTCATGCATCCCTGTCACACACACACAGATGCGCATTCATGCACGCTTGTTCTCTACACAATTCGCACACATGCACAACTGTCAGAGAAACAACCACGCACAAGTGTGCCACTGTTCTCCGAACATGCACGCATCCAATGCGCACCTATTTTCCCCATTTAGGCGACCCCATGCATGACTTTCCCAATTATAGTCATGCACCCAAGTGCATGAATCCTTCGATTGCCCATGCACTGGGGGACCCACCCTCACAAAATCCCTCCATACGAACATCTGTACGGCCTTGTCCAAAATAGAAATCCTAATTACTATGTAGGAGGATACGACCACTAACCTAGCACTCACTAATCTTGGATGGACTGGCTTGATCTCCATGAATCTCCAAATCTCCTTTAAAAACTCTCGTCCACTCACTATGGTTGCAGGTACAAATGAGGTGGCATTATGGGCCCTGCAACTATATATAGTCCCTTTTGCCAAAATTTCATGTTCAATTACAAGAGCTCAGAGCGTCCATTTTCTGATCCTTCTTTAGCCATGGGATCAGGATCCCGCCACCTACATAGTCACATTACCCGGGTCACCATCCATCACCGGCCTCGGGGGACCATTTTTTTCCCATCATGCCCAGGTACGCATGCTCATATTCAAAATTATCAAATAACTGTTATATGTTCTTTATCTTTAGATATTGTTCACATCGGGTATTCGGTTTTCATATGTGCAGGTACTTGGTCATCACACACCCACGCAACCCCTTTAGGTATATGATCGACACTAGCATGTAATGATTCCCTCTGAATCTCAATTGCATCTCCCAGTCACATCCTTCGACATTTACCTATAGGATTCCCCCATCCGACTGTGCATTACTATCACCTCCACTGCATTTTAAGTACTGTCACCCGGTAGCACTCCCCCCGTACATGAGTTTTCCCATTCATAGTACCCTTTTAGCACTTTGACACTCATGCTGATTTCATCCTCTAGGGATGGGATTCTTGATAGTCTTTCACGTGTTCGAGAATCAACCACATACTCCTTCTCCTCATATTGCTATCTTTCCCAAAAGGACTCCCAAGATATCTCCTCACGATTTGAATTTGACTCCACCATCGCAGTAGCATTAACCTTCCATGTTCATCCACAATCAGTTTTCCCATTTGCGAATTGCCCCCCCCCCCCNTACCTCATACATAAACCCACCCATGGGGTCCCTACCCTCCTCCAATTCTTCATACAACTTGCGCTCTCAAAGGCCAAGCCATCTTTCACTGGGGCACCCATTTCTGTATCTGTAGGTTTATCCCACTGAATTCTTTATTCATTTGGTAATTGTAAAAAGCCCTTGTTTCCTGCATTTAGTTAGCTTTTTGTTGTCACCTTTGATGACCTTCTTTTTTTTGGCAAAGCAATCCATGTCTCCCTTGGCTGGGGCATTCATTTCCTTCTACTCTTGATGAAATCGTCCATAAACCTTGAGTATCCCATAGTCCATGTGCCTATGATATCTGATTTTGTCCACTTTGTCACGCCTTTGGCACAATTTAACCCACGACTAGTCATCCCCCTGACACTAGATCCAGTTTCACGGTTGCTGCCACTCATAATTCACATATATCCCCAACCAAGGGCAGTATTGAGTCTCACCACATCTTTACTTCGTCCATGTTCCCCATCAGTTCTTGATCTCATCCCATGGATTTCCAGAAGCCCTTTTTCTTCTTAGAGTCACGTCTCCCTTTCTGTCGACATCAACATAGATTCCAGAACGGTGACAATATCTTGACTCTCATTACCTTTACAATGAGGCATCTCAGACGACACAGGGAGAACCATAATTTCTCTTTGCTGTCGTTGAACCCCATAAACATTCGACTTCAACACTATCTCATGTTACGGTGGGTCTTACTTTGCGACTATTGTAGTTATTTTTATATTCGCCGAAGACCTTTGAAATTTGTTGGGCTATCAATACCCGTGAATCATCGACACTTCTTACAGGTGTCATCACCTCGTTTAAGAGTATGTTCATCATCAGAATTGTCCTCTACCATTATCAAACCGCCCTGGAGGGAGCTGCAGTTATCTATGTCAACATACAACTTCAGTTACTATCTTACACATTTTGAGTTTCATGACACGAGCATGGGATATGCCCGCCTCGTTTGTACGTAGTTTTATTTTTCCACACATAGAGAAAGGTTTGGGTCCCATGGGTCCCCCTCTCCCTCTAATGGGTCACTCTTGAAAACCCTCTCAAACACTCTCTCTTACAATGGTACTCTCAGTAGAAGAAACATTGATGTATTTCAGCTATATGTATGCTCCTAACCTCACACATTAGGGGGCATGTGTTATCACTGAAATTTCATCCGCAAATGGTTACAGGAATCCAACATCTCCAAAGACCTATTAGTTCATTCATGGCCCAAAAATGCATATCCAAAGGGCATAAACTATACAACTGGTTATAAAATCAGCATGTGCTCATAATATAAAGGAAGCACGTGCCAGTAAAAAATGCAGGGAAAGCACACATGCACCTGATGCACGAATGTGTACTCAAAACACAACGCACACCCCAAAACAACACATTTATGATTCTGGTCGGCCTCCCACCCACTTCTAGTTTATCTCCCAAGTCGATTTGACCCCCAAATCTGAGCTGAATTTGAGTGGGGGGCTGGTCAAAGACCTAAAGGTGCCCTAAAGGGCCCCTAGTTGTTCACACTAAAGACTGGTTGGATAATGCCTCAAAGCTTTGCTGTAAAAATAGGCCATGGGTGCACTCTATTTTCAAAAATCTACTTGTATTGTTATGCTACCTCTATTCTCCTACAAGGAACCTCTTTCCTCATTGGAGCATACAAGCACCATTTCATTGGGCTATTCACATCACCTCTTGAGTGAATGAGATTTGGATTTCTTCACCATTTGCTTTCTAGTTTACCATTTTATAAGAAGAGCTCTCTAAGAGCCCTCCCTTGGACGAAGAGGGGACCCATGAGTATCCCTTTCTCTTTGGTGTTTTCCCACTAATACAACCTATCCATTGGTGGCATGAATATTGGTCAATTGTTTGGTTAATTTGGTTCTAATTCCCTTATGCACTTTAGTTTAGTTTATTTGATTATTGTTAGCTTAGTTGTTTGTTTATTTCTTGTGATTGATATTTCTAACTCTTGCACTAACTTCTATCCTGTCCAACTGACCCAACTGGACATGCAAGTGTCCCTCTTTTTCTCATTCAGGTGACGAAAAGGATACACAAGTATGGAATAGGGAAACAATCGGTGGGACTCGTTTCGCTAATATATTGATATTTGTAATAGATATCCCATTACCTGGCAAGATATTTTTTGCATGTTTCTGGACAAGTTGTGTAGGAATAGTTAGTATGACTATCTCCTGGAGGCATGGTGAGATGTTAGTATTAAACCTCAGTTATTGCATACTTGGAAATTAGTGCGAAGGTGGCAGGCACATGAAACAACGATTAGGAATTAGAGGTGCGATCTAGAGCTCGTCTTCCCGGGAATATGCGATCTGAAAAGTTGTTAGATATGGAATGGGAAGTGGTCGGTCGAATTTGAGATATAAAAGCAGGAGTGAAAATGTGAACCCATGAGTCTGCCAACCTGCACAGTTAGACATTTTTGGAAAAATGAATAAGTAACCAGAAAGAGAAATTAAAGGGGAAAAACAAACGGGAATTTGGTTGAGTATAGAAGAGGGAAAATAAGGGCGAATATATTCAAATCTATAATAGATATTCCATTTCCCGGCAAGATCTTTTCTATATGTTTCTGGAGAAGTTGTATACCTATTGCATATACTTGGAAAGACCCATTGCAAAACCATCATTTTCTAGTCCAATATTTTATCCACTTACTCGTTTTCTATTGTTCTTTTACCATTAAAAAGGGTGTCAGCAAATGCTTTGTTGAAGATTATTTTTTATTGCAACTTGTGGGAGTCATTGTGTTCTTCATACATTCTTCCATGACTTTGACATATTAACTTAAGTATTAAACTTCTTGCATGATGGGTTGTTAGCATTAAAGCTTAATAATTGCATGTCTAGAAACAACAATGATGATCTTGAATTATAATATTGTAGTTGATTTCATAGCCCCATTTGACTACAACTACCATAGATCAATTTTTTTTTATTCGCAAACACAAAATTTGGTAATTTCATTAATAAAGTAAAAAGTGCTCAAATAGAGGCTAGGCTATGGACAACTAATAAAATGTTCCCTCTTAGAGTAAAGGTATCAAGGAAGCGAAAGGTAAATAAAAAATCATTTTCCTAGCAAGGCTGAGATGAAAACGAAAATTCTAGGGCGGGGCCCCAACTGCTACATCGTGATTTGGTGTTGCTATGTTCTATTTGCATTACAAATAGAATTGAATGTTGGTTTGAAACTATCTGAAATTCATTTTTTCTTCCATAAAATCCTGATGGGATCAACACAATGCATAGTCATATAATTGTTAAATGGTCCATATTAGATCAAATTACTTGAGCCAATACAATATTCAAGAACTACGAGACTATTGAACCATGCTAATGACAAGAGGTGTTAAATTCAACAAAGAAGCAGTAACCAAGTTTCCAGGGAATTTTTTTTAATAGTAAATCCATTTAAAAGAAAAAATACTGGGTAGTGTATATCTATCCATAGAAATTGGATTGAGTTCTTTGCACCAAAACATCGAACATATTTGTCATAAACAAATGTACGGGATCTACAACATGCAGGAGCCATTGATATGCTCTTCAATATGCATACAAAACTCATTACCATGATTTTTTTTAGGAAATCCTTGCAGTCTTCTCCACGGAAGGTCAATGTTTGCTGCCACAATCTCAATATCTTGCAGAAGACCTGAGGCGATAAAGAAACAGGAGACTGGTTCCACAGTGGAATAAATCCTTGGCTTGAAGCAGGTGAACAACACTCATGCTCCTGATGCTGGCATCACTCCAACGTTGCATCCCAACAAGAAAGCAACCTAGAAATTTTCAAACATAGGAGGACATAAGAACCCATCGTTGCGGTAAAATTGATAGTTCTCACAAGCTTCCTGTGAGGAAGAAGATGAAAAATGTTGCAGGGCAAGCGAAAGAGCCCAAAACTGAAAGTTAGGACACACCAAGAGACCACCTCCTCACAGTCGAAGACTTCAGGGACACAGGCTGCACGAGCAATTCCAGAGGCCCAAATTAGTCCATTCTGGATGGAAGGAGATTAGTAGGAATATGCCTTGAACTAGTGGGAGTTATGGTCCTCATCCCCTAAGATGTTAATTGTATATCCAGAGAACATGAGAGTGGTCCCGCAATTGAATAATTATTTGTCTTGAAATATATCTCTGGGAGCATCAAGATACCATTTCCTTATAGTGAAATACTTCTGTACATAATAGACTAATTTGGACCTATGGAATTCCTACTCTGGAGCTGCAAAGCGGCTATTGCGTTCAACATCGGTTTCTTTTCTGAAACCCCTTCTTTTGTTCTTGTCAGGGCTGCCATTGTCGATCCGGGAAGTGCCCCCCTTTATGGTTGATTTCAATTTGGGTGTAGGAGTGGGAACAACGTTTTCATTTCCATCATCCATTGCCGTATCATCGTCCATCATATCATCTTCTCCCACCTCGAAATTGATGATCATGCAGGTGAGCAGGCTGTCTGAGCAGGTGAGATTGCCTTGGAATTCTTTGTCTTGAAATATATCTCTCGGTGCACCAAGGGAACATCTCTTTTTTTTCTCCTGAGTAGAGGGATATGAGTAGTAACAATATTCCCTAGAGCACTGGAACCTATGGTCATCATGCCTGAAGGTGTTTACTGTATCTGGACAGGGCTACTGTCAAACTGTTGCCATAAGTTAACGACAATTCCCATTTTTTCGAGATGATGTTTGAAATGAAAATTCGGAAGGGATAATATAACCATCCGTAAATCTTGGTTTAATGCGTATCAATGGAAGATATCCTCGAGATTTTCGTTGATCAATGACAATATCCACAGTTCATGAGTAATGAGTTGTTACCCTTAAATCTTACGAATTGCATATTTAGAAAAAAGTGCGAAGGTGGCGGTGATGACGAAGAGCGATTAAGGATTAGAGATTTCATAAAGGCACCAACTAGATGACATGCGAAAGAGATTGCATGATGCTTGAAATGAATACTTGGAAAGGATAACACAACTCTCCACAAATCTTGGTTTAATTCGTATTAATGACAAATATTCTGCATCCTTTCAGACATTACTGATAATCTTAACAGTACCTGGATGATGAGCTATTAGCATTAAAGCTTAATAATTGCATATCTAGAAAAAAGTATGAAGGTGGCGGGATGGCAAAGAGTGATTAAGCATTGCACATTTCATCCACCCGCCAACCCGCGAAAGAGATTCCAAGAAATGACCAAGTATGGAAAGAGGTCGGGAAAGCTTCAAAATAGGGTCACAAGTTATACTCAGGAGACGTGAGGGGTCGATGGTCAAATTGTATGTCTATGAACTTTTGACTGCAGAATGTGTAACACAGAACATGGAAAAATGAAGGATTTCAACGGTCAATTTGTATATCGTGGAATTTCGGGTGTTTTTTGTAGGTAGCGGAACAATGGAAGCGCAATGTTGAGAAAGTGTGGCCAGGAACCATCGATGTTAATAGTGGCCAAGTATGCAATGGGTAAGAGGTTGGTCGAACTCATGATGTAAAAGCATGAGACAAACTCAGAAGAGGGAATATTGATGGGCTTGAAAATAGGGCCACAAGTTCTACTCAGGAGACGAGAGGGCCCAATGGTCAAATTGTCTGTATCCCAACTTTTGATTGAAAAATGTGTAACATGGAACATGGGACTTCGACGATCAATTTTTATATTGCGTAACTTAGGGTTTTTTATATAAAAGCATGACACATTCAGAAAAGTGACACATTCAAAAAAATGACTAGGTAACCAGAAAGCGAAAGCAAACGAGAAAAAATAAAGGGGAATTTGGTTGCCAATATGTTGATCGGGGAAGTTCGGGTGTTGTTTGCAGGTGGCAGAACAATGGAAACACAATGTTGAGCCTTCTTATCCGATAACTCGTGATCCAAAAAGTTTGCTGAATATGAAATAGGGAAGCGGTTGGTCGGACTCGTGATATAAAAGTATCAGTGGAAATCTGAAGACGTGAATCCGCTAACCCCCACACCTAGAAATTTTTCAAAAAATGACTAAGTATTCAGAAAGGGAAAACAGAGGGAAAAAAGAAAGGTGATGGCAATTTTTGGAAGTAGGGATTGGTGTAAGAAAGCCCCATTGATGGTCTTAATAGTAACTATGAAGTGCATTAAACAAGTGAACATGCTCTTCAATCAAGGAATAGATAAAGCAATCCATGCTTATAGTTTCCAGGACATGTTTGTATAAGAGAAGCATTGAAAAACCACAAGAAAATCAATTTTTGGATGTTTAAGTAAAATTATTGTACTGTCAACTTCACCGTAAGTATAAAAACAACGAATTTGAATTTTAAGACGAATTTGAATTTTAATGTCCTTTGGTTGATATGATAGTTCCATTGGAATTCACATAGTATATATCCTTTTATTTCAAAATATTCCTGGAGATGAATTTTGCTAAGTTCATCGATCAAGGAAAAGTGCTAAAACGAGCCACATACTACATTTGCGTCAGAGAGATTATATTAAAAGGAAAATCATGTCCTTTATATTCTTTAAGATCATAGAAAAATTGCCAAGATCCTGAATGTATCATTAATTTCCAGAACGAAGCATACAACGAAGAGCCAAGTAAACACCAAATGTATTGAAAGTCGAATCACAAGGAAACACATGAACACATAAGGCACCAAGTGAGTGTTGGATTACTAAGAGGGGGGGTGAATCGGTAATAGCGTAATTATAATCCTTTTTCTTCAAATGTTATATCAATGTAGAATTATTATCCAATAATGAGCAATAAGAAATAAACAATCACACACATACACAGTACACCAGTGTTTTACGTGGAAACCCAAATTGAGAGAAAACCATAGAATGATTTTTCTTATATGTCTTGAAGAATTATATTCATTGGAAGCACCAAATTCCTTTGTTTTCCAGCTGCAACTGGAAGGAGGCTCCAACCCCCTAGTTTCTCAGGCTACGACCTGAGGGAAGATCCAACTCCCCAATTCTTTGGCTACTACCAGGAGGGTACAACCCCCTATGTTCTCTGGCTACAACCGGAAGGTGGCTACAACCACCTATCCTTGCCCCATCCTGCCATCTTGAAGTAGAAGTAGAATGATAGAACTACTGTCAACCTGTCACTGTGAGATATAGTGTTGTACAACTGTATCAACCTGTACCACTAACCTGTATCCAATATGTACAACTGCCCTGTAATCAATCTGTACCTAAACTGAACATATATCCTCAAAAATACAAAAGATACGTGACCTGTAGTGATGTAGCCCATGTATGTACGCACCCTATCTATTATGCAGCCTGCGTATGCCTTCTGAAACTAGGGTTTCCTTTCACTTGAAAACTTATGACGCTCTGTAACTTCTTTCACATAGATCTGTAACCTATCACTATATCCAGACTGTAACTATACCTTATGCATGCATCCTCATACATAACCTCTACTCAAAGGCAAGTATGTCTCTCTCTAGTCATGTGCCATATAAGTATGTGTAATCATGAACAGGTATAATATCCCTCACACGATCTTAGTCATCAACCCCTTTCTGATATTCAACTTCTCAATACATCAATAAATACAAGATCTCAACCATGTACCATAGAAACTTTTAGCCATATGCCAAGAAATACAAGATGTACCTCAACAAGAAGTATCAATGATAAATATCCCAACACTATATTTCTGTATATCTGACTTATACAAAAGATCCCATGTAGCCACTAGTCTCTCTAGGGAGAATCCTCAAATCTCCATATCCATTTCCATTCCTCATGCATACATCAAAATCCAACTATTCATAGAAATAAGACATACCTTTTGAACCAATGGATGGATCTGATGTATCTGAGCACTCTAGACCTTCCTCGGAGCTTGATCTTAGAATCTAGAACCACTGCATCTTCATCTTCTCAAGTTTCCTGGCTTTATCAACATGTACTCACCCTATACACAACTAGCTCGCATACATACTCACCCTATACACAGCTAGCCCACATACATATGCACCCTATACAAATACATCCTGCGTATGCCTTAGAAAAATAGGCTTTTCTGTAAATCCGATAATTTTGCGAGCAACCCTTCACACTACTTCAGACGTTCACCACTTCAGATGCATCCAAAAGTATTTACAAGAATATTTACACAAGAAAATAGATATACAATATGTATAAGTGTTTTTTTATGAGTGAGCTTTGTCTCTTATTTATATCTTCATGTAGCCTTACACTTTATTTATTTTAGGGCTTCTTCATTTAAAATAATTTCTTTTGCAAAGCACTTTGACTCTTGGGGGATTCTATAAGAGTCATGAGGGTTCTCCAACTTCATATGGTCATAACTCTCTAACCGTGAAGAGTTATGTGACGTTCCACATACCACCGAAAATGGCATGACAAGCACTATCCATCTATGATAGTTTCCCTGACAAATTCACTATCCTTCATCTCATTATTCCACAATTAAGCATGGGTTCTGTTACTCTGCAAAGCGTCTTCCCGTGAGGGATTTCACCATAAGGGAACTACTTTGGAGTTCATCCATCTTTACTTCTTATCAACCATGACAAGACAATAATGAGTCATCTTTACATCAAACAATATTGGGTCCATTACCCAAACCTTTGTGCCACGAGGATTTCTTCAAGGGTTGACATCAATGAAAACCACCCCTTTGGCATTGATGGAAACACTATGAGGCAATACTAAAATCATATCACTCATTCTCCCCCTGCAAGCATGCCTTTGTCCTCTGTATCTGATAAATTTTCCTCTATCCTTTGCATCTGATAAATATGCTCCCCCTGGAACCATGCCTCCGTCCTCTGCATATGATAAATTTCTCCCCTTTGTCATCAATGGCAAAGGTATCTTTCCAGCCGGGGATGCTCCCCCTGACTGAACTGTCCTCTTATGGTGCTTCCTCATGTACATCTAAGACATATAAGATAAGCATTCAAAAAGCATTAAAAAATTATTCATTTTGGAGTAGATATAACTCCAAGTCTTTGGCGAAGATATTCAAAGGCTTCCCATGGAAGTGGTTTTGTAAATATGTCTACCACTTGTTCTTTTGTGCCCACATACTCAACTTCGATGTTCTTTTCTGCAACCTATTCTTGTAGAAAGTGATACTTGATTGGAATGTGCTTCGTTTTGGAGTGCATCACCGGGTTTTTTGAGATACTGATGGTACTTGTATTATCACAATATATTGGAATAGGCTCATCATACTCAACCTGTATATCTGTCAGAGTTTATTTCATCCAAAGAACCTGTGTACAACATGCTGTTCCTGCAACATACTCTGCCTCGGCTATAGATAGAGATACTGATGATTGTTTCTTGCTTAGACATGATACCAAACACTCACCTAAGTAGAACGATGCTCCACTGGTGCTTCGTCAGTCATCAATACAACCTTCCCAATTTTCATCTATGTAGGCAATAAGTGATAGATATTTTCCTTTTGGATACCATAATCCAAACTCTTATGTTCCTTTGAGATATCTGAAAATCCTCTCTACTGCTAATACATGTGATTCCTTTGGTAATGCTTGAAATCGTGCTACTTGTCCAACTGCCTACATTACATTTGGTCTGGAAGCTGTCACATATAGTAGGCTGCCAATCATTGACCTGTATTGGCTTTGATCTGTATACTTCGAATCATCATCTTTGCTCAACTTACAACTGGTTTGCATGGGAGTGATAACTGGTTTGCAATCTTCCATTCTAAACCTCTTTAGCATTTCTCTAATATACTTGGTTTGAGAAATAAAAATTCCTTGGTTGTTTTGATGTATCTGAAGTCCCGGAAAGAAGGATAGTTCTCCAAGTAATGACGTTTCAAATTCATTCTGCATATCTTTTGCAAATTTTTGCCTTAACCTGTCATCATCACTACCAAAAATAATATCATCAACATAAACTTCAATTAATAAAATATTTCCTTCTCTTACCTTGATGCAGAGGTTGATGTCTGCACTTCCTTTTCTGAACTCTGACTTTTGCAGATACTTATCCAGTTTGGAGTACCATGCTCTAGGAGCCTGTTTTAGAGCATACAGGGCCTTCTTTAATTTAAACACATAGTCTGTGTTCTCTGACAACTGAAATCCTTTTGGTTGTTCAATGTAGACTTATTCTTCAAGTTCCCCATTCATAAAAGATGATTTTACGTCCATCTGATATACTTTAACATTTTTGGAGCATGCATAAGCTAAAAGAAAACAGATTGCTTCCATTCTGGCAACTGGGGCAAATGTCTCTTCAAAGTCGATTCCTTCAATTTGTGCATATCCTTTACATACCAATCTAGCTTTGTTCCTTGTAACCTATCCATCTTCATTCTATTTATTACTGAAAACCCATTTTGTGCCGATCACATTCTTATTCTTTGGTCTTGGAACCAATTCCCAAGTGTCATTTTTCTCTATTTGATCCAATTCTTCATCCATGGCCTTATTCCAAAATTCATCCTTGTTGTCTTCTTCAAAACCATTTGTTTCAATTGTATATAAGAGTGCTAGGTGTGTTTGTTTAGGTGAACGGATTTTTCTTCTAGTCTCAACTCCTGCATCTTTGTTTCCAATAATTAGATCTGAAGGATGATTCTTTTGTACTCGTTTGCTAGGTGTCTTTGGAGATACTTGCTGAACTTGCTCTTCTTCTTCTGTTAGATTCTCTTCATCTTCATCTTCCTCTTCTACTTATTTTTCATCTTTTTCTTCAAAAAGTTGTTCCATTGATTTGTTTTCTTTTTCCTTTGATTCTGGTCTGCCTGTTTCATCAATTATTATGTTGATGCTTTCCACAACTTTGTTTAATCTTATATTGTAACACTTGTATGCTTTACGTGTACTTGAGTAACCAACAAGTATTCATTTGTCCACATGAGAGTCAAACTTTCCCATTCTGCCATCTTCTCTTTTGATGTAGCGTTTTCTTCCAAAAACTCTGAAGTGTGTCACATTTGCTGGTCTTCCTTTCCATAGATCGTAGGGATTTTTATCAGTGTTGTTTCTAAGCATTACTATGTTTTGAATGTGAATTTTTGTATGCACTACTTGTGTCCAAAATATATATGTCATTTTGGAATCCATTAGCATTGTTCGAGCCATTTCTTGTATTGTCCTGTTCTTTCTTAAAACAACTCCATTCTGTTGAGGTGTCCTAGCAACGAAGAATTGCATTTTTATTCCATGACTGCTACAGTAGTACATAAATTCCTTTGAAGTGAACTCTCATCCATTATCATATCTTAAGCATTTGATTCTTTAATCCATCTCATTTTCAACCACTTCCTTGTAGATCTTGAAGTTTTCAAAAGCTTCTGACTTGTTCTTGAGAAATCAATCTACAGTCATTCTTGTATAATCATCAACTAATAACATAAAGTATCTCTCACATTTTAAACCTTTTGTTGTAGTTGGTCCAACTAGATCAGTGTGCACAATTTCCATTGGTCTTGTTGTTGAATATTCTTTTGATTTGAACCTGGTCTTTATTTTCTTTCCTCGTTGATAATGCTTGCATAAAGTGTTGGCTGGTTTCGTGATTTGGGGAATTTCTTTGACTGCTTCTCTTTTGCTGACTTTGACAAGGTTATCAAAATGCATGTGACCCATTCTTCTATGCCATAGCCAAATTTCGTCTTCCTTTCCTAGACAACACTTTTCATTTCCAATTTCACTTAACACATATATGTTGCTTGAATTTCTTGCAGCTGTACCGACCAATTTCCCTGAACCTTCTTTTCTTATCTCACACTTTTGTGAATCGAAATTAACTTTATGACCTTGGTCACACATTTGAATCACACTTAGAAGATTATGTTTCATATCTTCTACCAGTAGAACATTTTGTCCCTTTTCATTCTTGTTCCCAATTCAGAGTGTGCCTTCTCCAATGATTTTGGATGGATTATCATTTCCAAAGGAGATTGATCCATTTTTTTTTGTAATGTAAGAAATTTGTCTTTATCACCTATCATGTATTTTGAACACCCATGATCAACATACCAACCATGTTTCTTCTGTTTAGCTTGTAGAGCGACTGTGCATTCTACATTGCTATATTGATCTTTGTTTCTTATCCATGTCATTTTCTGAGGTTCTTGTCTGTGACTACTATTATTTTGTTGAGGTTCTTTAGGAGGGACTGTCATTCTGCAATCCTTGGGCATGTGTCCAAAATTGTTACATTTGTAAAATTCCACTTCAGTGCTCAAAGATTCAAACCTGTTGTAACTTCTTCTTTGTGTTTCACTAGGACTTCTTGAATAATCCCTTTGTGTATAACTCTCAGAGTTGTTATTGTTCCTATTGTTAGTTCTACAATTCACAGCTTTATGTCCAAAATTATTACATGCATAACATAAACCAAAAAATATAGTTTTATACTTGGGAGTTGAAGATCTTCTGAAAGGAGGTTATCTTATGAATCATTCTTCTTATTGAGGCCTATCTATTTGTTGTTGATTCTGAAATCTGAATCTTCTTGGTGGAGGAGTGTCCCTGTAATCTTCTTTGTATATCTTCCTATCCTCTTTGATTGTTTCCGCATAGCTCTTTGGATTTGTTTCTTGCTCTGTTGTTTTGGAGCTTGGCCCCGTTTCTATCTGATTGTATCCAAGTCGGGACTTGTCAAGATGAGATTTTTGACTACTAATAATGTCATCCAGAACGTTTGAGCTATTCTGCATATTTTTCTTTTGAATATCCTTTCTCAGTGTGACAATCTCTGCTTCCATGTTTCCAATGATCTTTTCCTTTTCTTCTAGTTGTTCTTTGAGTGCTTATTCAATTGTTTTATCTTCTTCTATTTAAACCTTCAATTTTGTGATCATTTGTTCTAGTTCTCGAGTGTCTTTTTTCTTGTCTAGTTCTGCTTGTAGTTTCTTTTTTTTCTTCTTTTTTCTTCTGATAACTTCTATGGAACACATTAATTCTTCTTGATAGTCAACTTCTGCCTCTTCAATTTCTTCCTCGAATTCTTCACATTCTTCTTCGGATTCTTCATATTCTTCTTCGGAGTCTTCTTTGCCAGAGTCTTTTACTGCCATGAATAGAACTCTTCCTGTCTCACTGTCACTGACTTCATCTTCATCCAATGATGAGATGTATTTTTTTGGTGTATAAGCTTTTCTTGAAAACTTTCTTTGTAGTTCTTTTTCCTTTATATGTGTGTTTGCCTTTTGAGTAACCTTCATCATTTCTGTTCTTCTTATGAGGACATTTGTTAGAAAAATGACCAATACCATCACAATTAAAAAAAATTAAAGGGAGCTTACCTCTATACCTACCGTTGGTTCCCTTGTTCATTCTTTTGACGAAGTTGGCCACGTATTCATCATCTTCTGAGACGTCACTGCTGCTGCTATATTCTTCTTGTTCCTTTTTCTTTTTCTTTGATCTTTTGGATTCCTTGAAGGTTGCTTCTTTTACATTTGGATTTTCCTGCTCAGTTCTCATTTCATATGCTGTGAAGATTCCATGCAATTCGTCCATGCTTATTGAGTCTAGATCCGATATTTCTTCTAGTGTTGATATCTTAGGGTTGAATCTCATAGGAAGAGATCTTAGTATATTTTGAACAATTACAGATTCTTCAATTTCTTCTCCCAATCCTACGATTGCATTCACTGTTTCACCAACTCATAATAAGTAGGCTGCGATATCTTCATCTTCCTTCATTTTTAGTTGTTCGAACTAATCTCTGTAAGTCTGAAGCTTTGCTGCTTTGACTTTTGTATCTCCTTCATAAATATTTCGAAGCTTGTCCCAAATCCCTTTAGCGTATTTACAGTGTGCAACTTTGGTGAATACCGTATCATTGAGACCATTGAAAAGTGCATTTGTGGTTTTGGAATTATTCTCACCGAGTTTTATTGCTTTGTCATTTGTTGGTGGAACTGTTGGTGCTGTGTATACATCTACAATTGATCGCCAAACTTGAAATCCCTATGCATGTATATGTGTCTTCATCCTTATGCTTCAAAAAACATACTTCTTTCCATCAAACTGTGGTATTCCATTTTTATATGAGTTGGTACTCTCGATGATCTACCTTTCAGTGGTTAAAATGATTTCTGAAGGAACCTGCTCTGATACCAATTGTTGGATTACTGAGAGGGGGGGTGAATCAATAATAGCGTAATTATAATCCTTTTTCTTCAAATGTTATATCATTGTATAATTATTATCCAATAATGAGCAATAAGAAATAAATAATCACACACATACACAGTGCACCAGTGTTTTACGTGTAAACCCAAATCGGGAGAAAACCACATAATGTTTTTTCTTATATGTCTTGAAGAATTACATTCATTGAAAGCACCAACTTCCTTTGTTTTCCAACTACAACTGGAAGGAGGCTCCAATCCCCTAGTTTCTCAGGCTACGACCTGAGGGAAGCTCCAACTCCCCAATTATCTGGCTACTACCAGAAGGAGGCTACAACCACTTGTAATTTCTCCGTCCCGCCATCCTGAAGTAGAAGTAGAATGATGGAACCACTGTCAACCTGTCACTATGAGATATACTGTTGCACAAATGTATCAACCTGTGCCACTGACCTGTATCCAATCTGTACAACTGCTCTATAATCAATTTGTACCTGAACTGAACATGTATCCACAAAAATACAACAGATACACAACCTGTAGTGATTGAACCTATGTATGTACACGCCCTATATGTTATGAAGCCTGCGTATGCCTTCTGAAACTAGGGTTTCCTTTCACTTGAAAAATTTTGACCCTCTGTAAATTATTTCACATAGATCTGTAACTTGTCATTGTATTGAGGCTGTAACTGTACCCTGTGCATGCATCCTCATACATAACCTCTACTCAAAGACAATTTTGTCTCTCTCTAGTCATGTGCCATATAGGTATGTGTAATCATGAACAAGTATAATATCCCTCACATGATCTTAGTCATCAACCCCTTTCTGATATTCAACTTCTCAATACATCAATAAATACAAGATCTCAACCATGTACCATAAATGTTTTTAGCCATATGCCAAGAAATACAAGATGTGCCTCAACAAGAAGTATCAATGATAAATATACCAGCACTGTATTTCTTTAGATCTGGATTATACAGAAGATCCCATGCAACCACTAGTCTCTCTAGGGAGAATCCTCAAATATCCATTTCCATTCCTCATGCATACATCAAAATCCAACTATTCATAGAAATAAGACATACATTTTGAACCAATGGATGGATCTGATGTATCTGAGCACTCTAGACCTTCCTGGGAGCTTGATCGTAGAATCTAGAATCACTGCATCTTCATCTTCTCAAGTTTCCTAGCTTTATCAACATGTACTCACCCTATACACAGCTAGCATGCATACATACTCACCCTATACACAGCCAACCCGCGTACATATGCACCCTATACACAGACAACCCATGTATGCCTAAAAAAAATAGTGTTTTCTGTAAATCCGAGAATTTCACTGTCAACCCTTCATACTACTTCAGACGTTTGCCTCTTCAGATGTATCCATAAGTATTTACAAGAATCTTTACACAAGAAAATATATATGTACAAGTGTGTTTTTATGAGTGAGTTTTGTCTCTTATTTATATCTTCATGTAGCCTTACACTTTCCTTATTTTAGGGCTTCTTCATTTAAAATACTTTCTTTTGCAAATCACTTTGACTCTTGGGGGCTTCTATAAGACACATGAGGGTTCTCCAACTTCATATGCTCATAACTCTCTAATCGTGAGGAGTTATGCGACACTCACATACCACCAGAAATGGCATGACAAGAACTATCCATCTAGGATAGTTTCCCCGACAAATTCACTATCCTTCATCTCATTATTCCACAATTAAGCATGGGTTCGCCTACATTGAAGCGGTCAAAAGGTTGTAATAAAGAGCTAAAGAGTGGGGAATATGAGGGTCTTTAGACACTCGACCAACGAGAGAGGATGCGAAAGCATGCTCGACTGTAAGGAGAGGTTCCTGACTTAATGACGAGTGTTGATGGCATGGGACAAGGGAAATGTAATTAGGCTTTATCCCTCACCCATGAATGGATGAGTGACTTCGTTCCTAAAGAGTAACACTTTGACTTTATCCGTTAGAAGATGTATTTTTTTTCCCTCACCCATGAATGGATGAGTGACTTCGTTCCTAAAGAGTAACACTTGAGAGTAAGTCCTTATGAAAGGGAAACTGGAAAGGAAAGCTCAAAGCTCAAGCTCAAGCGAAATCAAGCGAAAAGGGAAGCAAAGGTAAGGCGACTTGAGCCAACTTGAGGCAATGCGACTTGAGGCTACTTGATCCATGAGAGGAAGCCTGTAGGCGACTTGATCCGTGAGAAGAGGTATTGTTTTGTCCTCACCCATGAATGGATGAGTGACTTCGTTCCTAAAGAGTAACACTTGGGAGTAAACATTTTATGTATCCGTTAGAATTAGAAGGGGAAGTCAACTTTATCCGTTAGAAGAGACTTCATATCCAGGGGTTTGAAGCGTCAAAGGGTCCATGGAGGTAGGCCTGGGCCTGGGCTTCGGGATTTGGGGCTAGCCTGGCGCTGAGAGCATCTCTGCTTGACTATGAACTGCCGGACTAGGCTAGGGCATTGCTTTGATTGGAGTTAAGCGCTTCAGAAACCCAGCCATGATAGATACCCATAGGTGAACAACCCTACTCACATATCATGATGAACTCATGAGAGCTAAAATACCACCCCATTACATCATATACTCCATAGGGTGTTCACAATTACTGACGCCAGGATGATAATTAGAGTGCGCAGATGGAGTCTTCGACCAAGCTAGAGATTGATGTCTACGCAGAGAAAAGACCAAGTAACGTAAGAAATTGCATGAAGTTGGGGTAACCACTTACTTGAGGCAATGCGAAGGCAAAATGAGGCAATGCGAAGGCTACTTGAAACGAAGGCTGCTTGAACCCTTATAAAGGAGGCAATTTATTGCCCTAAAGAGTAACACTTTGAGATTATAACTAAGTCTTGATCCGTGAGAGGCTATGCGACTTGAACCGTAAGAAGGAGGCCCCCAATATATCTACAGTTGACATTTACCGTTAGAAGGAGGCAATGTGACCTTGAGAGGAGGCTTCAGATCCTCCTCTTGAAAAGATCTAGCCGTGATAAGGGCTTGTATCCGTTAGAAGATGTATTGGTTATGCCCTAAAGGGTAACACCCCATGTGAGTAACACTTTGACTTTTCCTTTTGAAAAAGTCTTACCTCTGAGCTAGGTTACCTCGGGTTGTCCCCCTTTAGGAAGGCTTGTCCTTTCCTTTTGAAAAAGTATTACCTCTGATCTAGGTTACCTCGGGCTTCCTCGGCAAGCTCTTAACTCTGAACTAGCTTACCTCGGGCTTCCCAACAAGCAATGCTTACATTCCCATCCAAAGCTTTATCTCTCTAAGAATTTCAGATTCTCCTTGGATTTCTCCTTGGGATATGGCTCTTCCTTACAACCCGTAATCCGGGCCTCAATCATATATAAATAGACTGTCTTGAGTGCTATCGGTGCCATTAGGGATAGGTCCAGTGTTTGTTGGAGGCCCGCTCAGGCAAGCACCAACCGTAGGAGATGTGTTCAGGGAGCCTGCAAAGGAAGGTGGACAGAGACTCAGCTCAGCTAGGCGGATCCGCAAACATAAGGGTGAGTAAGGTAAAGGTGAGCCCCAACCCCTCTAGGAAAGGTAAGGACCAACCCTATAAATAATCTCGGACGGTTACTTCTATAATAGAATATAGGCTTTCCTATAGGGAATTGGCCATAAAGAGGCGTAAATAAATGAAAAAGAGTAATTTTAGCGATCGATCCCCGAAATCAGCCTGCGGTACCTGAAACATCTAAGTACTATAGGAGGGGGGATTTCCTCTAATCAATGAAAACGTCTAAGTAGCTATAGGAAGGGGA
>ML778676.1:390896-406969 GCA_009831015.1 Picea engelmannii
CTAGTTAGTTTCTTGAGATCATGTACTATGTCTGTTCACAATTTTGTTACAAATGTTTCTTGGGTTGTGCGAAAGATCCTTTATTTAACATCTCTTTTCTTTGTTATATTTTTGAAGAGCATAACTGGAAATTTCCCTTTATTGTTCCATCAAGGAAAACAAATTTGAATAGTTGTCAAACAATTGCAACTGCAACATGGAATAGTGCAATAGTTGTGTAACATAACCGAGATACATGGACATGTGAAAGTAAAGGACAAAAATGGATATGGAGAATGGTACCATTGCCTTGTCGTTTTATGACTCTCCATCTTTTATACGGAGAATGTGTTGTGAGCCAAGTTTTCTCGTGAGTGTGACAATTGCACCAATGGTTCTGATTGGGTAAGTGTTGTTGCTCTGTGCAAGTTGGTTGATAGTTGTGTCCTGGATGAAACAATATTTTGAACAAATAACGAGAATTTTTTCCACAATACTTGTTTCATTGAGCGATATAATACGATCTCAATCACCACGGTCATATACTGTTTTGGAAAATATATTAAAATTTGTAATGGATATCCCATTACCTGGAAATATCGTTTCTTCATGTTTCTGGACAAGTTGCATGGGAATAGTCAGTGTGACTGTCATCAGGTCCTCGTTTTCTGTCATGTTAGCATGCACAATGGATCTAGTTTTGTTTTCCTTGTCCAAGTAGGTGCTATATATGACCATTATGTCCTCGAAGAACACTTGTCCAGTTCAACGAATGTTCAAGCCCTCTATTGATAGTATTTTGCGTGTTATAAGTTTAGACCTGGTGACATTTTTTGAATAGGAAAAGTAATGTGAATGGTAGTCTGCATTATTTTTTTGTTTTCTTTTTTCTTGGCATAAATGTATAAGTAGACACACAACTTGGATGAAGTATGGAGCTACAGTTTTGCAACTAGACCTCTTAGTCTATGGAACTTGTGCTATGTTCGGAATCTCACTTGTGCTCATTGATACTTCTTGTGAATTGAAAAATATGTGTTGCAGATGACATCAACATATTTACCATGGCATAAATAAATAAATAGTTGAGGATATTTGTTTGGAAAACATATGAGGAACACAATGTATGCATATTTATCTTTGGCCTTGTTGATCTGATGATGTTTGAGATGATTGAATGCTCATGGCCATGTCACTAGTCCAAATTTTTCTGATGCAAGCAAGTGTAGATGAACATCAGAAGGAATAAATAAGAATATGCATTGTATATTGTCCATAATTATTCCGAATGTCACATACAGGGTTGAAGGAGTTGGAATACGAAATAGGGTGTCAAGGGATACTCAGGAAACATGAGGACCAGACGATCAAATTGTATGCCTTGGATAACTGAAAAAATATGTAACAGGAAATAGAGCATGATGGGGGGGGTACGAAGACCAATTTGTATATCGAAAAACCTTTGAAGATAGAGGAAAAATCTTGAACCCTCTAGCCTGGGAACCCATGATCGAAAAAGTGGCTAAGTATGGAATGAGGAAACCATTGGTCGGAGTCGTGATATAGAAGCATGAGTATAAATGTGAACCCATGAGTCCGCCAACCTGTGCACCTAAACATTTTCGAAAATACAAATAAGAAAAGAAACCAGAAAGTGAAAGTAGACGAGGAAAACGAAGGGGAATTCAGTTAAGTATAGAAGAGGGAAACAAAAGGGATAATAGAAAGTGGAGAAATTATAAATGGGGAGGGAAATGTTTGGAAGTGGGAAATCTCAAAAAAGGCCCATTGTTTCCAAATCATCATTTTCTAGTCCAATATTATATGCACCCACCCGTTTTGTGTGTTTGATTTACTAGCGCATTTGGTATACCTTTTCAAAGATTGTACTACAACCCCCTTTGCTGTGGCATATAAGAATTCATCTTCTTATCCAACCAATCTGTTTATTTCAGTGTAGCAACGTCGAACATACAATGGACATGAAGGTAAGTTAGTATGCTGAAAGACATGTAAAAGAAAGAAATACAATTCTATTTATTTTAATGTAGCAGCAAAGAGAATACAATTCACATGAGGATAAGTTGCTATGTAGAAAGATACGTAGTATCTACATACAGTAAAATAGGTACAAAGTAGTAGAACAATTAGAACAAATATAAAGACAATAAATGAAATACTAAACACTGGAATATGAAATAAGAGTAGAGGCATGCACCTTTGTAACTGCTCCTCCACATTCGCGACAAAGAGTCCATTGTCTTCTCTAGCCATTCTATTTGTTTAAATGTAGCAGTGAAGAAAAATACAATGGACATGAAGGAAGTTGGTATGCAGGAAGACATGTAAAAAAAATAAACAGAGTTCGATTCATTTCAATGTAGCGGCACATAAAATACGAAGGACATGAAGATAAGTTATTATGTAGGAAGATACACAATATCTACATACAATAAATTAGGTGAACACTTATACAAATGATAAATGAAATAGAAAACAATGGAATATGAAATAATAGTACAAACATGTACCTTTGTATCTCCTCTTCTACACCTACGGTAAAGACTCCTTCGTTTTCTTCATCTATTCTGTTTGTTTCAATGTGGGAACGCACAAAATACAATGAACATGAATGGAAGCTGGTATGCAGGGGAGAACAAGTAATATGTACATACACTAAATGAGAATCAATGAATAAAATAAAATATAGTTAGAAACATGAACCTTTGCTTTTCTCCATCCATGGTTGTAATTATATAAATTTTTTCCTACCCAAAATATATTACAAGCCATAAAATATTAAGAAATTGCATGGCCATAGCCGAATGATTTTGGTTTTATGCAACAAAGTGTCCAGATATGATTTGAGACATGGAAATATAATTTTGCAGTATCTTTTGTGTACATCTCATATTTCAAGTGCAAGACAAATTGTATCATGGTCACACCAGTCTATGTACAGGATAAAGAGACTATATTATGATATGGGCACATTTCACCATATATGGTTAATAAGTGTGTTTTGCACATGTTTTATCTTAAAAAAAAGATAACAAACATTGTAATGGCACATGTAGTTGTCCAATTATTTGTTATGCCACTATTTTGTATCATGTCAAAATTGAAGTATCCTAGAAAGATAATGGTTTCGTCCAAATGTAAATGGTGTGATGTATTTGAGAACACATTCATTATGCTAGCAATGGTGCACGCCAAACATCATAGCAACTGAATACTGCAATTTGCAATCCACAGAACACCAATCTTGCTAGCACCATATTAGTATCCTTTTCTTCTACAAGAACATTTTGTAAATACATGTAGGTATGGTCTAGAGCTACGAAAAATAATTGGAGAAAAATTTAAGAGTAGGATAGGCAGGCACGGGACAGGCACCAGATCTCGACTTCACCAGACACAAAAAACGATAGAACCGCAGGTCCACTTTGTAGATTTTAACCTTGTACAATATCTACTACAAACATATATTCAGTAAAGGAACATAAAATATACAATGGCAAATACAAACATTACACAAAGATTTTTCCCCTCGAAACCCAAACCAAGAAAACCAACATATTCTATATTATTCATCATGTTACAATGTTTACAATACAAAATAAATATAGGAGACAATGACATCCAAAACCCTAACCCAGTGACCTGGATTAGTCCAAAACCCTAATTCCTTAACCGAAAATAGAAAACCATTCACAAATAAACCATGTGCCAAAAAACCACCTAAATATAATGCGGTCCTGAGGCAGAAAAAATGTGGTCCCGATGCAAAGAATATAACACATACCCAACATTCTCCCACTTGTTGTTTTATTTGCATACATGGGGTTACAAGGTTACATAGTCAACAATCCAGGGAAACAATGGCCATGGATCTTCTACACCAAGAGAACTTCTCAGTGCTCACAGATTTTGTTAATGAGTCTACAACATTCTTCAAAGTGTCCACCTTCATCAGTGATACTTTCTTTTCTTCAATCATGTCTCTCAAAAAGTGATATTGAACATAAATTTTCTTTGTATTTGAATGATAAGCAAGGTTCTTCACCATAAAAATTGCACTCTGACTGTCACACTCTATCCTTACAGCTTGTTGTACCAACCCAATACCTGAAAACAATCTTTGTAACCATATTGCTTCCTTACTTGCATGAGTGGCTGCCATGTATTCAACTTTTGTAGTTGAAAGTGCCACTACAACCTGTCTTTTTCTCATCCAACTTATTGCTCCTCCAAACAAGTTAAACACATACCCTCTTGTAGATCTCCTACGATCCAAATCTCCAGCCTAGTCTGCATCCACAAAACCATGTATATCCACCACTCTGTCCAATACCGGTCTTCCTTCATAGCACAATCCATAGCTAGAAGTGCCATGCAAATACTTGAAAACCCTTTTTACTGCTATCCAATGATCCTTCCCTGGTTTTGACATATACCTGCTCAAAACTCCCAGTACATGTGCAATGTCCAGTCTAGTACAGACCATTGCATACATAAAACTGCCAACTACACTCGCATATGAAACATGAGACATGTCCTCCTCTTCTTCATGTGTCTTGGGACACTGATCCACAAATAACATTACAACAACAGGAATAGGAACCTTGACCAGTTTACATTCCAACATATTAAACCTTTGCAATATTTTCTGGACATATTTTCTCTGATTTAACCAGAGTTTCCTCCTTTTACGATCTCTTTTAATTTCCATGCCCAAAATGAACTTTGAAGCACCGAGATCCTTCATGTCAAATTTAGAGGACAACTGAGTTTTCACATCCCGGATAATATCCTTATTGTTTCCTATCAGTAACATGTCATCCACATATAAGACCAAATAAATCAAATGATCACAAATTAATTTAAAATACACACAGTGATCTTCTTTGCTTCTTGTGAAGCCAAGTCCCAACGTATAAGTATCAAATTTTTGATACCACATTATTGGTGATTGTTTTAAACCATACAGGGAATTTTTCATCTTTCATACCAACTCCTTCTTTCCCTTCACAACATAACCTTCTGGTTTCTTGATATAGATTTCTTCTTTCAGATCCCCATGTAGGAATGTTGTCTTCACATCCATTTTTTTCTATTTCAAAATCAAATGCAACAACAATAGATAACAAAAATATTATGGAGGTTAACTTGGAAACAGGAGAAAAAATCTCACCAAAATAAATTCCCTCGACCTGGGAATAACCCTTTGCTACTAACTGAGCTTTGTATTTTTCCACTTTTCCTTCTGCATTCAACTTCTTTCTAAATACCCATTTGTTGTGAATGGGATTTCTTCAAGTTGGCAACTCCACTAGATCCCAAGCCTCATTATTATCCAAAGATGCCATTTTTTCTTCCATGGCCCTTCTCCATAGATTTCCATCCTCTGAATCCACTGCCTCCCTGACAGTTATAGGATCATCGTAAGTAATAGACAAAGAAAAATTTGAATAGAAATTAGATGGACTATACCTTTCTGATATCCTTCTTTCTTGATCCGATCTCCTCAATACTAGAGTATGAGGATCTTCTTTTTCTAATTCATGTTCTTCTGTAGAGTCTGATTCATCATCCTTTAAATCAAACTCTATATTTATTTGGTTCTTCCTTACTTGTTAGGGCTTCCTATTTAACAACATCCTTCATTTCTCTAAATACCACATCTAGGCTATACACTACCTTATTAGTTTATGGGTTCAAAAGCTTATAACCTTTGAGACCATCTTTATATCCAATAAAGATACACTTTTCAACCTTCTTATCCAACTTACTCATGTTTTCCTTTGGAACATGAACATATGCATCGCAACTAAAAACCTTGAGATGTGTGAGAGAAGGTTCCTTACTAGTCCATACCTCTTGTGAAGTCTTGTCATCCAACACTGATGAGGGTGATCTATTGACCAGGTAACATGCAATACCCACTGCCTCTTCCCAAAATTCTTTCCCTAACCCGACACCACTGAGCATGCACCTTTCTTTTTCCATCAACGTCCTATTCATCCTTTCTGCAACTCCATTCTGTTGAGGTGTATATGGAGCAGTCTTCTTCCTTTCTATACTGCAATTCTTACAAAATTCTTCAAATTCATTTTCATAGAAATATCCACCATTATCTGTCCTCAACACCTTAATTCTTTTCTCTTTTTGATTCTCAACAAGAGCCTTAAACTCTTTAAACCTGTCAAAGACTTCAGATTTATTCCTAAGGAAATATATCCATGTCTTCCTCGAGAAGTCATCTATAAATGAGACATAGTATACAGATTTTCCCAATGATGGGACCGACACAGGTCCAAAAAAATCACTGTGAACTAGCTATAAAATTCCTTCTGCCCTCGTTGCACCAGAGGGGAATCTTACTCGATTCTGATTCCCATATAGACAATTTTCACAGAAATCAAAATATAGAGAGAAGTTAGACATACCTTCAACCATACCTTTACCGTGTAGTAGTTGAAGACCCTTCTCTCTGATATGCCCCAGTCTTTGATGCCACAACATAACCTTTTCTCTAGAGACTGTAGGAGTTCTTTCTTCTTCAACTCCAATATCAGGAAAAATGGAATTATTACACCCATCACTAATAGTGCTTCCTTGCACCTTATACATAGTTCCAAACCAAACTCCCCTCAACAACACCATTGCTCCTCGAACTCGTTTTTACCTCTGCATCGTCCATTTTTCTTACAAAAATCAAATTTCTGGCCAAACCTGTGATGTGCAGAACACCAGGTAGTGTTATAATCCTTCCATCTATGAGACTCAACTTGACTCTTCCTCTTCCTATGATTCTGGTTGTCAAATCATTACCTAAGAAAACATTACCTCCATCATACCTTTCATATTCACAGAACCACTCCCTGTGGGGAGTCATATGAAAGGATGCACCAGAGTCAACTAACCATGCCTCATGATCTTCATGTGTGCTTGAAGAGGCCAAGTACACATCCCCTCCTTCTTCCTTGGAGTTCTTTTCCTCTGTAGAAGAAGATTCTTCAGATCCCTTTTTTTTCTCAACTTTGGATCTACACTGCATCTTATAGTGCCCTTGTTTTCCACATCTCCAACATACCCTTACAAAATTTCCAGGAGATTTAGATCTACCTTTAGAATTAAATCTCCCACTTAAGAAATTAGATCTATTTATTTCCTGGGAATGTCCTCTTAAAAATAATGAATATTTGCTATGTCCTTCCAAATTCTTCTGTCTCATCTCCTCTGACAACAAGGATGAGACCACTTCTTCAAACTTCAAGGAAGTTGTATTACTACCTATGGCCACAACCAAACTATCCCACGATTCTAGTAAAGAACACAACAAATTGATACATTTATCTTCATCTGAAATTTTAATCTCAACAGATACTAACCGACTTACCATAGTATTGAAGGCATTCAAATGCTCTACCATCAAGTCTCCATCTCTCATCCTCAGGTTATACAGCTTCTTTCTTAGGAATAGTTTATTTACCAGGGACTTAGACTGATACAACTTCCCCAACTTTTCCCATAAATCCTTGGCTCTAGCTTCCTCTGACACATTCAGTAATACTAAATCAGAGAGACATAGTCAGATTGTACTCTTTGCCTTCCGATCCAACTTTTTCCACTCATCTACATAAGTTCCTGTAGATGCAGTACCTGGATCTACCGCAATCCACTGATATTTTTCCACCAACAGATCTTCCATCTTGAGCTTCCATAGCTCAAAAAGTTTCCCATTAAAATTCTCGATCTCCATCTTCGAATTGCTTGCCATTTCTTTTCACCTAAAAAATCAATACTACAGATCTCCCACTATAACAAAGCTTATCAAAGTCTTGAGCCAAACCCTTGAACACAAAGGTGTCCCCCCTAAAGCCAATAAATCTCTGATACCAAATGTAGATTTTAACCTTGTACAATATCTACTGCAAACAAATCCAGTAAAGGAATAGAAAAGATACAATGGAAAATACAAACATTACATAGAGATTTCCCCCTGGAAACCCAAACCAAGAAAACCAACATATTCTATATTAATCATCATGTTACAATGTTTACAATACAAAATACATATAGGATCCAACGACATCCAAAACCCTAACCCAATGACCTGGATTAGTCCAAAACCCTAATTCCTTAACCAGAAATAGAAAACCATCAACAAAGAAACCATGTGCCGAAAAACCACCTAAATATAATGCGGTCCCAAGGCAGATAAAATGCAGTTGCAGGACCTACAAAGTGTTGAAATAAGGTAACTGCAAAGTGTACTCTTATTATTATCTGATGTATTATTCATTGGATCAATCCCCATTATGGAATAATCATGTCGGCTATTGTAATAGGACCAAATCCCCTTTTGCAGATTGGTCAAATGATAATTATAATAGGTAGAATAAGAATTCGGCCCCAACAGATATTAAAGAGGCCCCAAAATATATTAAAGGTGGTTATAACCACCCAATTTGAGAAGTCGGCCCTGCTAATGAAGAGACACTTCACACGTGCTAGTATTGTATAAATAAAGAGGCTAGCACCTCACTTAAACACACAACTCACTTGCTCATTTAAGAGACAAGTTTCATAATTGTAGTTGGAGAAGAAAGAGAGAGAGTGGTGCATATTTTGGAGAGGATCTTCTGTATTATATTGAGTTATCTCTTGGCATTGTATTGGCTATCTATAATAAGGAAGTTTTGTTGGGTTTTCTTCCCCTATAGGGTTTCCCAGGAAAAATGGTGTGTCTCTTGTGATTGTGTATTTCTCAGTGATCTTGTCTTTATGTTGTTGTTATCTATTGAAATGAAAATAAATATAATAATGGCATAAAAATTAACATGGTATCAGATCTAAGCTGAAGAGAGCCTCTTTCATAAGAGAAAAATGTCACTGTTGTCGTACATGCAAATTAGGGCTTTTTGATGGTGAATGTTTTCATCCCCAAAACCATATAGAAAAGTGCGCCCTCCCTCAAGGATTACTTTGGCATCATCAACGCACCTTTTCAGTAGGTGGATCTCCTGGAAAGTGAAACCCTAGTTTCACAAAAGTACCAGAAGTACCAGAAAACCAGTGAACCAGAAGTACCAAAAGTACCAGAGTACCAGAAGTACCAGAAAACCAGAAGCACCAGTCCAGAAATTTGCAGATCAAGTTTGGAAGGATAAAAGTTGGATTTTCTCAGATCCAAGCACACCAGGCTACTCGCCTTAGCCAAGCGCATCTCCTGGTAAGCTCAAAATTTGATTTTTAGCACTTTCATTTTTTGGTCATTTTCCTAGCTCCAGGTAAAAGATGTCTGCAAGCACGAAGCTTGCTGAAAAACTGGAAGGCATGGAAAAATTCCATGCTTGGAAGTATAGGATCGGCCTGATCCTTTCAGAGAATGACCTAGCAAGATTCATCAAATAAGAAGTGATGGAACCCGAAGATGCCGCAGAGAAAGGAAAGCATCAAAATGACACAATCAAGGCCCAAAGAATCATTGCAGATTCAATCAAATACCACCTAATTCCTTATGTGTCCTCAAAGAACACTCCGAAAGAAATGTTTGATGCCCTAAGCAGACTGTATGAAGGAAAGAACATAAACCGGAAGATGAATATAAGAACTCAACTAAAGAATACGAGGATGCAGAAAGGAGAAACGATCCAAGAATATTTCTCTAGAGTTTCAGAATTCAAGCAATAGTTAAAAGTGATTGGAGACACCATATATGAAGATGAGCTCATAATGATGGCCCTAAATGGTCTCACAAGACCTTGGGATGCATTCATCCAAACGATATGTGCCAGAATGGAGAAACTAAAGTTTGATAGTCTATGGGAAGAATGCATTTAAGAAGAAACAAGAGTAGCTAACCGTGAAGCGCTACTAGCAAGAGATGATGATCAATCCATAGCTACTCACACCAAAAGAGGAAGGAAGAAACCCTACTTCCACAAGGAGACTCATAAAGAGCCTCAACTGCCAAACAGATTCAATAATAAAAAATCTCATCCAAGGAGATTTCAGAAGAGAGGACAACGAAGGGAAAGAGACTACTCATCTGTACAATGCTATCATTGTGACAAGATGGGAAACATTACGAAATTATGTCCAGCTAGATGAGAAGAATACAAGAGGAAACATAAGAGGAACCATGCCCATGCAGTCGAAGATGAAGAACCACCTGCAAAGATGATAAGAGGATAGATCAAAGACTATGTCTTAATCTCGGCCCTCTCAGGATAGGTAACACATGGAGAGGACACGTGGCTCATTGATAGTGGTGCCTCCAAGGACATGACAGGTCAAAAAAACATTCTCTCTTATGTTTCAGAAAATAAGTTTTCTCAGAAAGTGACACTTGGAGATAATTACTAGTATCCCATCAAGGGAGTGGGAGAATCAAACTACAAACTGAATTCAGGGAATTCATTAAAAATGAAGGACATACTATATGTACTAAGTTTGAAAAAGAACCTACTCTCCATTTCAACTTTAGAAAAGAAAGGCTACAGAGTTTCCTTTATAGATGGAGAAGTTCTTATGTGGGCTAAAGGAGAAACCATAAATGAAGCAATCATCATTGGAAGTGAAGAAAATGGCTTGTATAGACTAAAGGGTCACTCAGAAACTGCCATGGCCCACGCCATTGAAAAATCATGTGAACTTTGGCATAGAATATTATCTCACATCAACTACAAGGCGCTACCATACATATGCAAAGTGGTCACAGGTTTACCAGAACTTAAGGTCGACCATGAAGGCGTATGCAATGGATGCGCACAAGGGAAGAACATCAAGAACCCTTTTCCGAAGAGAGACAAAAAAGAAGGAGTCCTAGAACTCATTAATTCAGATGTGTGTGGCCCAATGCTATTGGCCTCCATTAGCGGGTATGTATACTATGTATCATTCATTGATGATTATTCTCGTAAGACCTGGGTGTATCTCTTGAAATCTAAAGATCAAATGTTCAGCAAGTTCAAGGAATTCAAAGCCTTGATAGAGAATCTTTCTAAAATAAATATTAAGATACTTAGGTCAGATAATGGAGGAGAATACACCTCAAAAGAGTTCGTGAACTTCTGCAAAGATGTTAGGATCAAGGGGGAACTCACTACTCCCTACAATCCCCCCAAAAATGGTATAACTGAATGAAAGAACAGAATGATAATGGAAGCTGTGAAGACTATGATCCATGATCAAGATCTTCCTATGTGCTTATGGGTAGAAGCAACAATGACGGTTGTTTATGTGCAAAACCGATTATCCCATAGTGCACTTGGGTTCAAGACCCCAGAAGAGATGTTCACCGGAAAGAAGCTAGAGGTAATCCATCTCAAAATATTTGGCTGCCCAGTATTTATTGATATACTGAAAGAGAAGAGAAACAAGTTGGAACCTTTAGGAAAGAAGGGAATATTTGTGGGATACTATGAGGTCTCCAAGGCCTTCAAAATTTATATACCAGGTCACCGCCACATTTAGATCAGCAGGGATGTGACCTTTGATGAAGATGCAGGGCTCAAGAAATCAAGAAGATGCCATATTGAAGAAGTATATGAAGAGGAACCCGTAATCCTTGGAATTGCAGAGAGGGAGGTTCCCAGAGCCACAGAACCAGTGAGGGAAGACGTAATTTTCCCTCATGAGGAAATTCCAAAAGATCATGATATAGTGGAATTTCAAGAACCACCTCAGATGACAATCCTCCATAAAAGAAAGCTAGCTTGGGCCAAAGATATTATTCAATATGGGGAGAAGTATGGTGTTCCCCAAGGAACCACGAGACAGGTGAAAAGACCAAATACATTTTCCAGTTATACGACTTTGATGTGTGACCTCCTAGAGAAGGAGCCTACCAGCTTTGAAGAACCCTTTCAGATGAAAGAATGGGTAGATGCCATGACAGAGGAATACCAATCCATAATCAAGAATGATGTATGGGAAATAGTTCCCAGAATGAAGAGTAAAGATGTGGTATCCTCCAAATGGCTCTTCAAAATAAAAATGCTGTTGACGGATGTATTGAAAAATATAAAGCAAGATTCGTCGCTCAAGGATTTTCTCAGAAAGAAGGCATTGACGATGAAGAGACATTCATTCTTGTAGCCAGATACACTTTGATCAGAACCATCATAGCCCTTGCAGCTAATATGAAGTGGAAGTTACACCAGATGGACGTAAAGACAATCTTTCTAAATGGTGTCATCGAAGAGGAAGTGTATATAGAGAAACCTTAGATTTGAAGTTGAAGATAGGAAGTCTCATGTCTGTAAATTGAAGAAAGCCTTATACGGATTGAAGCAAGCTCCCAGAGCTTGGTATGGCCGTATAGATAGTTTCTTGACGAGCTTAGGCATTACCAAGAGTAAAGTAGATTCTAACCTCTACTTCAAGGTTATGAACGATGAGATAGTAATATTATTTCTATATGTGGATGACTTATTCTTAACTGGAGAAGAAAATCTCATCACAGAATGTAAGAAGAGACTTGCCTCAGAATTTGAAATGAAAGACCTTGGCCTAATGCATTATTTCTTAAGTCTTGAGGTATGGTAGAGTCCATAGAGAATCTTTCTTAACCAAGGGAAGTGTGCAGTCGAAATCCTGAAGAGATTCAACATGTTGGAATGCAATCCCATGAATACACCCATGGAAGTGAAACTAAAGTTGTTGGTCGACACTTCGTTAGAATCGATTGATGCCACCTTGTACAGACAGATTATTGGATTGCTGATGTACCTGACGAACACCAGACCAAACATTTGTTTTTCCATGAACACCTTGAGTCAGTTTCTGGTAGAGCCCAGACATGTTCACCTTGTGGCTGCAAAACATGTGATGAGGTACCTTAAGGGTACATTAGATTGTGGTCTCAGTTATGACAGAGATCATGATTTCACATTGAGTGGATACACTGATTCAGATTGGGCAGGAAGCATTACTGACAGGAAAAGCACTTTTGGATGTTGTTTTAGTTTGGGATCAGCCATGATCTCGTGGAAAAGTAGGAAGCAATTCGGCATTGCTCTCAGCACAGCGGAGGTAGAATACATTGTTGCGTGTTCTACTAGCTGCGAAGCTATATGGCTTCGAAATTTACTGACCAGTCTAGTTGAACTAGAGATGGAAACAACCTTGATCCTATGTGACAACCAAAGCTACATAAATATGACAGAGAATCCTGTATTTCATGATAAGTTGAAGCACATAGAGATCCGATATGATTACATCCATGACATAGTGCAGAGAGGAGCCATAAAGCTCCAGTACATTAGCATGGATGAACAGGTTGCTGATGTGTTGACCAAGCCCCTATCTCGTGTAAAGTTTGAGTACTTCTGAGATAAGATTGGCATAGTCCAAAAGGACCTTCTTCGAAAGGGGGAGTAGTTGTTGTGATGAGATATTCCTTACTTCCAACCTTATGGTTGTGACGTAAAGCAAAATGTATACCTTGCTTTTGACCCTATGGTTGTGACGTAAAGTAAGATGATGTGATATGACTAGTACTATTCTTCCAGATGTACAAATGCGACGTAAATCAAGTCTAGTACCCTACTTCCGACCTTATGGTTGTGACGTAAAGCAGGACATATACCTTGCTTCCAACCTTATGGTTGTGACGTAAATCAAGAAGATGTGATGAGACTAGTACTGAGCTCCCGGCTAGATAGCTATGATGTAAATCTAGTCTAGTATCCTGCTTCCGACCTGATGGTTGTGACGTAAAGCAGGACGTATACCTTGATTCTGACCTTATGGTTGTGACGTAAAGCAAGATGATGAGATGAGGCTAGCACTATGCTTCCGACTGGATAGCTGTGACGTAAAGCCAGTCTAGCATCCTGCTTCCGACCTTATGGTTGTGATGTAAAGTAGGATGAGTACCTTGCTTCCAGCTTTATTGCTGTGTCATAAAGCAAGACTATGAGACGAGACTAGAACTATGCTTCTGGCTTGATAGCTGCAACATAAAGCCATTCTAGTATGATGATGATGAGCCATCCTCGTGCTATGATGATGATGATGTATTAGTTTTATACTAATCCATATTGATGCAGATGATGATTGCATTCCTTTGAAAATGACAATGCCTGCCAATGAAGAAAACTTCCAATGATTTATAGATATGCCAGTCAGTGCTCCAATATGATATTAATGATGCTGCCCTCCTGATGCCATTGATGATGCAGACCTCTCTCTCGCCTGATGCTGTTGAAGAATACCCTTCTTGTTAAGGGGGAGTGTTGAAATAATGTAACGAAAAAGTGTATTCTTATTATTACTTGATGTATTATTCATTGGATCAATCCCCATTGTGGATTGATCATGTCGGCTATTGTAATAGGACAAAATCCCCTTTTGCGGATTGGTCAAATGATAATTATAATAGGCAGAATAAGAAGTCAGCCCCAACAGATATTAAATAGGCCCTAGAATATATTACAAGTGGTTATAACCACCCAGTTTTAGAAGTTGGCCCTGCCAGTGAAGAGACACTTCATACGTGCCAGTCTTGTATAAATAAAGAGGCTAGTGCCTCACTTAAACACACAACTCACTTGCTCATTTAAGAGACAAGTTTTAGAATTGCAGTTGGAGAAGAAAGAGAGAGAGTGGCGCATCTTTTGAAGAGGATATTTTGTATTAGCTTGAGTTATCTCTTGGCATTGTATTGGTTATCTATAATAAGGAAGTTTTGATGGGTTTTCTTCCCCTAGAGGGTTTCCCAGGATAAATTCCGTGTCTCTTGCGATTGTGTATTTCTCAGTGATAACATCTTTATGTTGATGTTATCTATTGAAATGTAAAGAACTATAATAATGGAATAAACATTAACACAAAGAATATAACACATACCCAACACACTTACGGCTGCGGGATCTGAACACCGCAAAGTGAAAAAAAACCAGCTCCAACTTCTGGCCCAGGACCCCAACCTTGAAAATCTAAAGTAAAAAAAAGAAAACAGTAAGCAACAAACCAACGAGGAAGCACGAACAGGCCAAACTGCAGCCCCATGACCTCAAACTCACGAAATTGATCCAAATAAAAACAAGTAGCAACCGACGAACCAACGAACCAACGAACAAGCAACAACCACTGAACCAGTAAACACCATATGTATCTCCAATGATTACCAAACTGTAGCCCAAGCACATAAGGAACTAGAAACATATGACGAGCATGCGAATAGAAATAATCAAACATTCTTACTTGCAAACTACAAACAATGAACAACAAAGAACGAATAGAAATGAAATTATGGCATCAAAACTTACTCTGAAATGATGAACGACATAAGCGCAGGTCGAATTGTGGGTGCAACACCTGGACCCCGCAAAGTAAAAAAAAACCATCTCCAACTGTGCATGTAGGACTCCAACCCTGAAAAGTTGAAGTAAAAAAAAGCAAGCAATAAGCACCAACTAGTCCAACCGCAGGCGCAAGTCATCGAGCTTGCGAAGTTGAACCAAACAACAACAAGCATCAACCGATGAAACAACAAACAAGAAGCACCCACCGAACCAGTAAAGAATGTATGTATCTTCAATGATGGCCAAATTTCATTCCAAGCATAGAAGAAGTATGAAACATACAATGGCTATGCAACTGGTTGGTGGACAACAATATTGTCAAAATTCACTGCAACATTGTATGGAACAAGTCGAGGAAAAATGTACTTTGAGAAGCCTATTTAGGTAAACATTTAAGGCTGTCAGGTTGTTTAAGGGCCTTGCGATATGCAAACATTTAAGCTGTCAGGCCTGTTCCAGTACCTCATGCTATGTAAACATTTAAGCTATCAGGCCTATTCAAGCACCTCAAAAAAAATGTCAATGCTCTAAATCTTCAGTATGTAAACATTTCAATACAAATAGAAATAATAATAAAAGGACATATTAATATGAAGTCAACGAATTATCGATCTCTATAGTCCCTCTACGCGTTCGGTAGGGACTAATAATAATAAAAACATTAAAAAACATCGTCGATGCTCAGAACTTTCAGTATGTAAACATTTCAGTAAAAATGTAATAAAAATTAAAAAAGAGGGTCTAAGCTCAAAACTTTGGATATCTAAACATTAC